>NNCF01127687.1:85528-139033 GCA_002313205.1 Laupala kohalensis | reverse complement strand
AATGTGACAATTCCATTTGAGGTTGTCTTGAATATGGAGACCTAAGAATTTTGTATTCGTAACAGTTTTTAATTGTGTTCCGTTTAAAGAAAGAGAAACCTGGGGTAAAGATTTTGTGATACTATTGTGAAATGACAGGCACTGTTTTGTCAGTGTTTACAATGAGACGATTTGCATGGAACCAAGTCGAAAGGTTAGACAAAACGTTTAGAGCATTGGCGTGTTTACATAGTAAATTAGTGTCATCAGCAAAAAGAACCATTTTGCAATCTGATGTGGATGATGACATGTCGTTCACATACAATAAAAAGAGTATAGGGCCGAGAATTGATCCTTGGGGTACTCCGCAAGTAAGTGGCTTTGTTTCTGAAAGACAACGCTCAAGTATTTTATTTTTAGTATAGGATATTTCTACTTGTTGATATCTATCTTTTAAATAAGAAGTTAGCCATTGATGTGGAAGTCCACGAATGCCTAAAGAATGCAATTTGGTAAGGAGAATTCCGTGATCGATGACATCGAATGCTTTGGATAAGTCAAGAAAAACACCCTGAGGATTTTCTCCACTGTCTAGAGATGTGGTAACATCGTTTAAGAAGGAAAATATGGCGCTTGTAGTGGAAAAGGATTTCCTAAAACCGTGTTGATCGTCAGAGAGAATGTTATATTTTGATAAAAAATCTAGAAGACGCTTATAGAACAATTTTTCTAGGATTTTTGAGAAAGTGGGTAGTAGAGATATTGGTCGGTAATTTCCAATATTAAGTTTGTTTCCTTTCTTGTGTAAAGGTTTCACTTTAGCTCTCTTAAATATATTGGGAAACACCCCTTCCGATAAAGAACTATTAAAAATATTTACGAGTGGATTTAATATAGCGTGGGACGAAGATTTAACAATAAACTCAGGTATATCATCTATGCCTCGTGAAAATTTGTTTTTTAAGGAGCTGATGATTCCCATGACTTCACTGGCGTTAGTTTCGGAAGTGAACATAGAATTGGGTATGTGGGTGGTAATAATTGGAGGACATTGATTTGGATATATTGAGTTCGTTATTTTACCAACTTCTGAGAAGTAAGAATTAAACAAATTTGCGATGTCCTGAGGATTTGTTACGATTTTGCCATCGTCTAGAAGAGAAACATTTTTTTTGTGATTTTCAGAAGTTGACGTGTAATTGTTAACAATATTCCACATGGCTTTCATCCGGTTGTTCGATTTTAGTATATGCCTGTCGTTTTCCATTACTTTAGCTGCATATACTACTTTTCGAAGATTAGTCTTATATTTACGCAAATAATTATGGAATTCGGGTGGCTGGTTATAGCGTTTTGAAAGATAATATAAACGGCGTTTGTTTTTTGAAGAAATCCTTATCCCTTGGGTGATCCATCTATTGTATTTCTTTGTGTTAATTAACTTTCGTTTTACATAAAATTAAATAAAATAATTATGCCTATAGATATATTTCCATTGTATTTGAAACAATATAAAAACGTTGTTTTACTTCAAACCTTTCATAGCTTTTCTAACGCGAGCCATATAGAATTATGGATTTGAGTGTATTACCTGGTTTGTGTACGTAATAAGGAATCGTTATTCATCTTTTATACTTGAATAATAAAGAGGCATTTATCTATTGCTCGTGTTCATGCTCACTTAATCACGAAAATAATGGTTGTTGGTTACAATCTACCGAGCACCTACTGGAAAAAATTCTTAGAATAAAATTAAAAATGTAATTGATATATACTAAAATTGAATTGATTTTCCTTCTTTTTAAATTGTTTGTAAATAGTAATTGAGCACATGAAAAACCGTTTATTGTTATTTTGATTATAATGACTTGTAACGTGATTAATAAAAAGTGGCCAAATGGTAGTGACTCGTTTTTCTAGAGTTCGAAGATGATACGTCAAATAACATGTAAATTGTATAGTCATTCTCATTTAAGTTCCAATTTAAATGTAAAAGAAATAAAATTTGGGATTAAATGAATTTGCATGTAAAAGAATGGCAAATAAATTTCCCAAAAAGCTGATGATAACAGGATCATCTAATAATTAATAAATTGGCCAAAGGTTAATTCTTGTTTTTCTTTAACAAAAAAAGGGTTAAAATAATTATGTTATGTTGAATGAAAATGGGAGACGAGACCGAGATTCGAACCCGGGATTGAGCTTAGCGCGCTCTTGCGCTTACCAACTGAGCCATCCCGTTCGCCTCCCGTGACCGTCAACCATTTTCATTCACTTGCGAGACACAAATATCTCTGAGGTGGCCTCGTAGAGACTACGCTTCCCATATGAGGCGACTCCCTTAGGAAGTACTTTGTTTTGAGTCGTATTTTCCAATTTTGGTTCACAAACACACCGAAATCTCTTAAATTGCGGTGAACCTCACCACCAGGTAACAGATTAATAATGTTATGTTAAATGAAAATGGGATACGGGACCGTGACTCGAAGACGGGCCCGAGAGGCGAACGGGATGGCTCAGTTGGTAAGCGCATGAGCGCGCTAAGCAAAAAGTCCCGCCTTCGAATCTCGGTCCCGTCTCCCATTTTCATTTAACATAACATAATTAATCTGTTACTGGTGGTGAGGTTCACCGCAATTTAAGAGATTTCTATGTGGTTCAAATAATGTTATTTTTAAGGTAAATATACTGAGTAGTCAGGAAATACTGTTCAAGTTTTTAATAAATAATGAGAATATTCTGTGTTCATATTAGTGTATTCACAGTAGTATTATAATGTACAATTGATTACAATACTAACATATAATCCCAATGGTATAAATACGTTCAAATCCTACTTGTCATAAATAATGTTTTAAGTAATTTTTTTTTTAATAACGCATTTTCAATTAATAAGTCGTTGATTGGAAGTTACTGATTTCATCTTGGGTTAGTCTGTGAAACAGGGCTTTAAAACATGAAACCTCAAATTTTATATGGACAAAACGCTCTGTTAATAATACATATAGAAAATAATATATCTCACATACATACGACACCAAACATCACTCGAAAACATTTTCTCGATCTAGTTCACAAAACTCTGAAGAAACAGTGAAAGAAATGTTTCCGAACCGGAACCGCCCTTTTCCAATATAACTGAAGTGCAATAAATTTCAAGTCCGCAAGCAAAATTACTGCGTGAGCAACGCAAATGTAAGAAGTAAGGTGGCTATAAAGAATCAAAGAAACACTCATTCTGCCATTTTGAAACGAATGGCATCTTGAATTGAACACGGCCCAAGTCTTCTTTCAGATCCTTTGCCAATGCAATCCCATTACAATCGTAAAGTGAACATTAAACACTTTACCGCTCGTACGTTCCCGTGTTTACCCACCAATTGCTCCATTCCCCCATCTTGGTCTTGAACACTAACGTCACCACTGACTGCAGGGCACTAAAACAAAATTAATTGCGTTACTTACGAACAGCGGCGAGGAGTAATCACAAGTATTTTCAGAGCCTCTACAGAGAAGATTCGCTTAGTACCAATGACAGCATTTCTGTCCAGTCTAATTTCACCTAATTCGAAAACGCTTTACCGTCATATATACGACGTAGATTTCTATTAATAGAATCTTGAAAATATCAACAGCTATTTCATTGATTGTGGTTAATTTTAATCCATAATTTACTGAAAAAATCTCATGTCGGGAAAATTTTAAAATAATACGATATAAAATATCACAAACAAGAAGTTGAATTAATACTTCTACTTAACAAAAAAGAAAAAAATAACGAATAGATAATGGAAAGTACCTAACCATTTTGAAACTGGTTCTACTTAACGAATTTCTTTCAAGTTTGTTTCATTTGTTTATCACAATAAATTATTTCTACGCTTCCACGCATAGCATCAACAAATTTTTTTAAAAAATATATGACGACGTTTTTGTAGTCAACTGCTGATGAAGGAACTAAAAAAAAGGTAATTACAATTTAAAGTTTACTGTGACAAACATTTTCAAAGGTTCTTTCTCTGTATTTTACGGTAATTGATCTTAAAAAAATATATCAAAAAAATTGGAAACTGGTTTTTCTTCTTTAAAACTAATTTTCATAACGCAAAAAAAAACAAAAAAAAACACGCACACACAGGTCATATGACCAAATTACCTAGTATTAATGCGGACAAGTGTGGACTAATACAAAATCTGATTTTTACAATAAATGAATTTTGAATACAGTGGAGAGCTAAGAAATTTACAAGAACATGTAAAATGATTTGATCGATGTCGGCGAGCCGTAAAGTCTCACTAAAAAAAAAATTATAACTTGAGGAATTTTTAGTGATTAACGTGAATATAACAAATTGCTTATTTCATAAATTTATTTAACATTATTTCGTGTTAATTATAAGACCTAAAAATATTATCAAAATTGGAAATATTTTTAAAACGCTTGTTGGGAATCCTGAAGATAATTTTGGTAGAATAAATCTGTACCTCGGGATTCATATTTTTGCATTTATAGAAACGAAACACTGATACAAAATAACAACGGGATGGATACATGGATTATCAATTCCGCGTTTGCTAACCTCACCCGGTTTCTGCGAGGTTTATTACAAAAATATGACTGCGCAATGTAGCCAATACTCCATCGGTGTCTGGTATATCAACCCTTTGCATCGGAATCCAAAACACATGCATATAGGTTTCCAATTCCAAACATATAGACCACTCACACTTAATACCTGAAACACCACGAATATGACAGAATACGTAATACGACACGTGCTCTATCACGTAGAATATATCAGACGGTAGAATATATCAATTCTTGCTCCGAAAATACTCCGTATTCCTGGCATTAACAGATGTTTCATCTTTTTATGTCCACTGCACGCTCTCTCCGACCGGCGGGCGCCCTGCCTCTCTACTGGGGGAATCGGCACAGAGAGTGAACACAGGCACGTACCACCGCTCCGCTCGTACGCCCCTCGAAACCCGCCAGCCCACGCTTCCGGTCTGAGCACGTGACGTACTCCCTCGGAAGGGTAGAGTCAAAAACAGAGTGACTGTACTAAATACTGTTCTTTGCTTCAGTGGGCCGTGTCCTGGTCGTTTTTTAGTGGAGGTAAACGAGTCTACCGTCAGAGTGAATCGATAAAAGAGTTCAACACTTAATTTGAATAATTTAACTCTCGCTTCTACGGTAATAATTTTTACATGATTGCTTGAGATATGAGATTTATTGATAAAATTAAATGGGTGATATATCCTAAATCCTTCTCTTCAGTAATAATACATTTTTTATTTATAATCTAATACATAAATATGAATGTTTCTTTGAATATTTCACGAATGTGTTTGTATGAAATGTATACCGTTTGATAAATATTTAGCAAACATGACGAAATTGAGTTGACAGATCTTGGCTATATTTCTTTACTTTTTTTCGTTTAAAAGTATTGTTTACTCATGTATGGAAATTCATGCGATTTTTGTGAACAACCTAGGAGGGTAGTATCAATTCATTGATCGTATGCGTCACAAATAGGTAGATGGGACGGTGAGTGGATAGCAAGGAGTTTTCATTGAGACACCTTTTTATCAAATGGTGTGAAGATTTAACTTGAAAGGTTAAATATGAATAGAGTAAAAAAAAACAAATATCACAGTGTTACAGGGAATATTAAAATGACACATAACTGTGCGTATAACATTTTATACTCAAAATATCTCCCTACTGATACAACTAAGACAGGAGTAAGGGATTCCAAACTTAAAAATTTACTTTGTCTCTACTCCTATATAGTGTTGGAGATCGATATTATGTGGTCTGCCAATTCATATGTCTAGAGGATGAAAAGGGTACCCGAAGCCCTTCCATGCACATCACCGATGCGGGTGATGAATTAATGAAGTTAAAGGCAAATGATGAGTGAATGTTACAGTGGAATGAAATGCAGAGGAAATGGACGTCCTCGAGAAAACTTGCCGCGAACCTACTTTGTTCACCTCTAACATTTCTATTTGGATCAACCGAGGAGTGAACAACCTTCACCAGAGGCAGAAGGTGGGTGCACTATGACGGGTCGCCCCTCGAACTTTAACTCTAATCAGTATTTATATTTTTATTGGGGTTTCAGGGCTTGTCAAGGTCATTAGAACCATGGAGAAGAGCCGACGTGACTTCCCTGTGTGTGTGACTCGCCGAATATCTCGACCACACCCACAGAAAACCCTCATCAATTTAACAAATATCTAAATACAAAGAAAGAGAGAAAAGAAAACGAAACAGTTGTCCAATATATTATATTGAAAAAGAATTATAATTTTCAGAATTTATACGGCAATTATTTATTCTGAAAATAAAAGGAAGAAAAGGGAAGAGGAAAGAAGAATGAAAATTTAAACCCTCCCTATAACTTGTGGGAGGAGCCCCGATTTACTTGTAACATTCAATGGTTTATGAACATCATCCGCCTCATTCCAGAGAATTGTTGGTAAATCTGCAGTCAGACCAATTTGAGTCCGTATTCTCGTGTATTTTCTCCAATCAGTTAGTAGATGGCTTACTGTCACAGAAGAGCTACACTCCTCACANAGTTAGTAGATGGCTTACTGTCACAGAAGAGCTACACTCCTCACAAATGGGGTCCTCATCAAGCTGTTCGGTAACTAACGAACAGTGAGAGGACAATGTCATATATGCAGGCGGGTCAGCTAGATCTTCTCGTGCTTGGCTGACCTACAGGAACTGCTCCATGACTTAACAGAGGATATAATAAATGTCGGAGATTATTCCCTTCAACAACCAACCAATCATTGTTCCATTTACTCAGAATACTTGTCTTGATGTAATTTAGGAAATCCCGTTTTGGAATCGTGAATAAATCCAAGCGATTCTTGAGGGATGCCACCTTTGCGGAAAAGTCTGCTTCCTCATTTCCTCTGATTCCCACGTGTTCTGGAATCCATCAAAACATTACGTTCATTTCGTAACTTTGGAGGGAAAAAAGCACATCTTGGATGTTCTGGATCAGCTTATCAGCTGGATACATAGTCTGAATTGCTTGAAGGGCGCTTAGAGAATTAGAGCAAATCAGGAAATTTTATCCGCAGGAACACTTTGTTGATCGCAGTGCTCTCAATGTGGCGTAGCACTCAGCGGTGTAAACGCTGCACAGGTCGCCTAGTCGGTAGCCACAGGTCTTACGGGGGAAAACCACGGAGCAGTTGACATCATCGACCTGCTTCGACCCGTCTGCAAACACAGGAAAATAGACCCGGTGTTTGTCGAGGATTAGGTGAAAGTATACCCTCAACATCGCCGCTTGACTATTTTTCTTGTCATGACGCAGAAGATTGAAATTAATCTTCAGATTATGCAAAGTCAAAGACAAATTTTTACTGAAACCTTGATTTAAGAAATTAGGTGTGCGTATAATCACGTTTTCCAAAATTTGTTTGGAGTGATATCCAAATGGTTTGCTTATGTTAGTCTGTTGGTGTAAAAACGGATGGAAGGAAGAACAAGAAGGATGATGTATGCGTTGTGTACCAGATTGTCGGGTAAAGTAAGCACATGGCAAAAGTGTCGTAACATTAGTAGTTGCCGCCGAAGGTAAAGATATGGTTCGCCACGCTCGGGAAACAAACTCGGGCTGGGACTAGTACGGTAGGTTCCCGTGACAAGGAGGATTCCTGCATGATTGACACTATCCAACTTCTTTAAATAGCTTGCACCAACAGAGCTATATACAACGCAGCCATAAACGAGTTGTAATCTTACGAATGCTCGATAAAACTGGAGCAAGGATGAGCGATCAGCACCCCATTCCCTTCTACTCAGGCACTTAAGAGACTTTAATGTTCTCGCTCTTAGGTCTGTAAGATTTTCAATCCAATTAATTCTCTGATCAAAGATAAGATCTAACAATGTTACTGATGGATATAATTTTAGAACGTTGTTCCCCAGGGCGAGGTTCTGGCAGGAGGATTGGTCTCCTACTGAAACGAACACTGTGTTTTATAAGCAGAAAAACGAAAACTAGTCTTTGAACATTTTCTTAATCTATTGAGGATTAGTTGGATATGTCTCTCCGCGCCTGACACACTACGATGAGCAAAATAGGGCAAAGTCATCGACAAAAAGAGAGTGTTGGACCTGATTCTTCACAGCAGATGGAATGCTGTTAATGGCCACTGTAAACTAGGTCACACTCAGGACTGAGCCCTGAGGGCAGCCGTTCTCTTGAAGAAAGAGATTCGAAGTCTTCCAATTCTGTATCAGAAGGGAAGCTGATCTAAAAAGGACTGTAACAGCTGCGGGCGGTCTCCTCTAAATCCCCAGGCATATAGTTGTCGTAAAATGCCATGAAGCTATGTTATATCCCAATGTAAAAAAATATTCCGATATATGTCATCGGACGAATGCATCTTGGATTGGTTTTCTCACAGAAGAAGATTATCCAGGGTTGAATGAAACTTCCTGAAACCACACTGAGATCGACTCAGCAGGTTATGCCTTCCAAGATACCAACCGAGACTTTGGTTGATATTTCTCTCCAGAGTATTACCGACGCTCAAGGCGATACTTCGATCACTGCTGATAACCGTTTTGTCCTATCTATGTTTTAGTAGAGGGATAAGCGTTGCTTCTTTCCAGGAATTAGGGAATATTCCCTCAGACCATTAAAAATTAAAGATATCCAGAAGGTATTCTTTCGATTCTAGACTGAGTTGTCTCATAGTGAATGGAATCAGAGCCAGGAGGTGTGTGGGAGCTGTCACTAAAGCTGACTCAAGATCCCACATTAAATAGGAAGTTTTGTAGGGTTCCCAGTTGGTGGAACGGAAGTCAAAGGAGGTGCTCTCTGCCATTTCCCTTTTTCTAGAGAAATCAGGATCGCAGTTTGCTGTAGATGTTAGATCAGCAAAGTATTTAGCCATCACTGTTGCTATTTATCCGTTGTCGGTGAAAACCTGACCCTGATAATTGAGTTCAGATATTGGGACTTGAGAACACATTCCAGATATCTTTCGGATTGACTCATATACTTTAGTGGACGATGTTGTTCTCTTAATGGTATTCAAAAACTCTTTCCAGGACGTGGATATGGATTCTTTGATGGTTCTACGAGCTTTTGGTCTAGGAAACCGATATGTGGCGAGGTTTCCCGGGGATGGACTACCCTTAAATTTCCGCAACGCTCTTCGCCTCGCCCGAATGACGGACGTACATGCGTCGTTCCACGAGGGATATCTTCAGGGGTGTAATGAATCACCAGGGTCAGTTGGTCGAGCCTCTCTTGGACAGTTACCGTTGCTCTGAAGAACAGTACAGTGTCCAGTTAACCTTTATGAGAATCCATTTCTGAAACTTGCATTGGAGAACAGCCACACATTCCTGCAAGGACAACCAGATAGGATGATGATCACTACCATGCAGATATAATAAAACTGTAATGAAACTGGAAACCGTGAAGATCATCTTCTACCTTCCATTGGAAGATATCAGCAACTTTAGGAGAACAAATAGATAGGTCTATAGCAGTCCATGATCACGAGGCAAACGCAAAGTGCGTCAGCTCTCTGGTGTTCGTTGTAAAAAAATCTTCATGCTCGAAGAGATAATTCAGCAGTTTGCCTCTGTATCAATCGCTCGAAGAGTCCCACAGTACACTGTAGGCGTTGCAATCTCCAAAGAGGAGGAATGGTCGAGGGATCTAGTGAATTAAATCCCTTAGAGTAGTCTCCGAGAAATCTCGTGTCGGAGGAAGATATATTGAACACACGGTCATAGTTAGAATGCTGTGAATTATGACTGCTATAGCCTATTTGAGTTTGTAGGAGAACGGGTGAGAAGAGGATAGTGTTTCTAACAAACACGGCATATACACCTTTTGCTCGATCTCACGTGGTGTCGTCATATCGGAAGGTGATATATCCCCGCAGAGAGGAAGAGTGTTTTGGTAAAAGGTGTATCTCTTGCAGGCAAATACAGATCGGATTGCGACGCGCTAAGAGCTGTAACTCATCACGTTGAGTTCTATAGCCAATAAGAATCCACTGAAGTGTGGAAGCCATTACGATTTAGAATCTCCTAGGTTCTGTTCCAGACTGTGCATTTCCGCGTCATCGATGGATAATGCACAATCCGACTCGGAGGAATGAAGTACAGAGACGTTCCATTTACGTCTCCGCGACTTGTTGGACGATGTTGTTGTTCTTTTAAAAATATCGGCAAGGTTCAGGAGTTTAGCCCTGGAACCCTGATTTTTCCTCGTCTGTTACTAGGTACTTGCTGGAATTACTTTAACGCTGCTGTTATTTTTCTGTGTTGAAGTAAAAGAACTGTGTTTGGCTGAAGTTTTTGGCTTCGCGGAACATCTTGAAGAACATTTTTTCCACATTTGGACTGATATAAGCTCGACATTGTCGTCGACACGTCAGTGAAATTTGTTTGGAGGAAAATATTCTTCTTTATTACAGGAGTCTTCGCTGCTGTGGATTTTTGTTATAAGGGCTTTAAGGCTCGCCAACATCGAGATCAATAGAGACCTAAATTTTTGGTACATGTAGGGAAAATGCTGTTACTAAGGAGAACCAGCATGACTCACCCCGCGTGTGGGACACGCCGAATAACTCAACAATACTTACTAAAAACCCTTCTGACATACAATGTGTCCAAACATAAAAAACGAGAAGAAAAGAGAAACTTAAAAATTATAAAAACTGAAAACAAATAAGTAAATTTAGAAAATTAAAAATGTAAATTTAAAGAGAAGGGGAAAACTTAATTCCGAACCCTTCCGAAAACTTGTAGGAGGAGTCGCGTTTCGTTTATTGATTTGAGTAATGACACACAAATAAAGATCAGATACTGTTCCAGAGACCACATTCCTGAAGGAATCTAAAAAGACGTATCAAAATTGGTTCATTTTACCCAAGCATAACGTCCAAACTGTTCCGTAGATTGTGTCACCGTCGGCTGGTACTATATTTGATACTCTCCAGAAAAAAGTGAGCCACGGTAAGTGTTGTGGTTCACGTTTCACAGGTGGGGCGATGTTCACCGAGTAAGAGATGACCATGGGTTTTTTTGTGGGACTTTACGGCTCATGTCGACATCAAAGGTCATTGGAGCCCGAAATACTTGTACAGGTAGGGAAAATGCAGTTACGCACTTGTCAGAGCCAACATGACTCCCCACGTGTGGGACTCGTCGAATGATTCAACCCTACACACTAAAAACCCTCCTGATCTACAACACACCAAAATATATCTCACAACATATATCATAGGCCAATAAGGAATGTGTAAGGATCACTTCTTGACGTCTGCTTGCACGGGATGATGACGACCATGTCTTAACGGTGTCTTGTACCTTCCTCAGCTTGAAGGCGTAAGTTTACCATTGCTTGCTATGTGTTAAGAATACACGATCTTATGGCAAACTTTGAATCTGAAGTAGGAAAAGTTGAAAGGTCAAGGACTGCCCTCTGTGTTCCCCGTTTTGTTGCTTCATCATCTTCTTCGTTACCCATAATACCCAAGTGCCCAGGAAATCAACAAAGGATTATTTCAAAATTTTGAACTTCTAGATGTCTTAATAGATTCTGAATAGACAATGTGAGGATGTCAGAAGTGTACAGTAAACACACTGACCCGAGAGCACTAATAGCGTCACTGAACAGAGCAACACGCAGTATTGAAGATAGCTGAATGAACTTCAGGGCCTCAAGGATTGCAAATTTTTGATCAGTGTACATCAAAATAAATGAAATACTTCAGAGCCTTCTCAGTATCCCACTGCCAGGACGTGGACCGACTTACTTTGACGGCTTCGCTGCGTGGGAGTAACTGGTAGAAAATACAGGGTGTAAAGTCATGTATTTCTTCCGAACGTGATCTTCTCGATTGTCTTAATCTCCTACACTTTTTTCTCTTCCAGAAAGGTGACACGCTTCCTGCTCCATACCGGGTGGTTGCCTGAGCAATTAATGTACTTCACAGGCCCCGTGCTTCAAATGCCGGGTTCGTGTGCCGCCTCCTCGCACTTCCCGCAGGTGTCACTGCCCGTACAAGATGTCGTCCTGTGTCCAAACCTCTGGCATTTAAAACAGCGCAGATGGATTTTTAATGAATAGCCGCACTGGCAGGTTAAGCCATCCAGCTTTTAGATCTTCCGGTAGTTGAGGACAGTCAAATGTCACGATGTAGGAACTGGTCTCCTGCAGAACACCATTAACCTTCCTCATGATTTGACTGACCTCAACCACGTGGTCAACCTCCCATACTGCAACAAGTTCTTCAGTTGACATATCTAGTGTGCCCCTGCAACTTACTACTCCCTTGCTGCGATTAAGGATTTTAATGTACCACAAATTCGTTCTAACGCTTTATAAATGTAAAAAGGTGAAATTTTCTCTAAGGAACCTTCCACTCTATTCATTACAATAAAAACATTCTGATATTGAATGTTCTGTTTCTTTTCCTTATTTTCTTCTGAAGTGGAAGGACTGTGAACCCTCTGCCAATTCGAAGACGTTTGGGTGTGTAACACGCCTTGCGGTCCACCAGTTCCGCAAGGTGAGACAATTTAATTTTCCATGCGTATGGATTTTAGTTCATCCCCACCCACCACGGAGTCCAACAAGAGGACACCCCGATGGGGTGCCACGGTTCACATGGGGATATAGCGGGGACACGCAGCATTCTTTAAGCATGGGGTTTGCACCAACGCCGCCGACCAGAGGGAAGAACCCCTTGTGTCCCCCCTCAACCATACAGTTCAGTCAAAGACCTAGTCCGAGCCGATTGGTCAGGGGTGGGGTAGTCCATGATCGCCCGTCTAGAAGAGACAGAGGTCAAAGCAAGCGTATTGAATGACGCATACAAGTAAATCCTTCTAGGGTTGAATGACCCCTCAACTTACCAGGAAACCCATTCCCTTCCACACGGGTAGCCATGCACGGCAAACGCATGGGTGAGCGTTCAGCACACAGAGGTCAGTAAAGGAGATAAAAGTGATAAAAGTGATAAAAGTGAATCTAAATGGTATTAAAGGTGTGAAAAGTTGCTTATAATTTTGTAGCGAAGTCTAAATTACTGTAACAAAGAATTAAATGTCACAAATCAAGATTGTAAAACAGAGATGAACATAAAATACGCATTAGAAGAGAATATTTCTCATTTCTGCTTAAATTTCAACACGCATATTAGGAAGCGCATCAAATTGTTCTTGGAGAGTTTCACACAACCATAATTTATTTTTTCTGGTGACTGTGACTGACCTCTTTATCTAAGTCAAGTCAATAAATAATTAAAGAAATGTTTTACTAACAACAGTGGTCTGATAGTATCACTCATCTGTCACACCATGAATTTGAGTATAATTTTTAGTTGCAACTAAGCAACATTTTTTAACTTTTCAACCCCTGTACTATTCAGCGAGTAATCAAGGTATATATGTATATTTCAGTTTGTTTCCCAAAAACGTGTCAAACGATGTTCATGTGATATAGATTTCTAACGACGTGAAAGTGATATGAAAATTGTGAATCTAATTCAGAAAAAAACGCATTAGAACTTAGTATTATTATTAGAAAGTAGTGTATTATGGATTGCAAAGATTTGACTAACATAGTTTCTTTTATAAAATTCAGGTACTAGTTAGAAGTTAAATCTTTCTTAAGTAAAATAAAAGATAATCAAAATATATTATTTTTACAGTACTTGGTAAAAAGTGAATGTGTTCTATAAAAAATAGGCAAACCTTCAATCTTTGATCAGAGTAATGTAAAAATTATCAGTGAAATTTTGGGTCACCACTGACGATACAAAGATACAAGGAGAATGATAACTCCTTAATTTAGAAATAAAAATTTTGAGCTTCTGGAGAAGAATAATTACATACGTCAATATATTAAAATATTGAGATATGTATTTATTCTTCTAAAAAAGCTCCCATATTTTATTTCTAAAACGCAAAGTTATCATTAAAGAAATATATGAATAGTAAACGCAAACTATGTCAAGAAAACGACGTAAAATGAATAACATTTCTCGGTAGATATCAATGGAAAATTAAGAACGAGTAATTTATGAAGAAACCAAATTCACCCAAGACAACTCGTGGGAACCGTGTATATAACCCAAATAACTTACTGAACATGATTTATTCTGCATTAGTTTGATTTCATCTTACATTATTATTAACATAGGGTGCAATTAATTTATAAATACATTATGAATTGTAATTGTGGTATTATTAAGCTATCAAATAAGTAGCTAAAAATTGTTAAGGGAAATAGTTTCTAAGTTCTATGCTATCTATGCAGACGCTGCAGGTAGCGAACTCACTCTTTCGGTACAGTGACTAACCTGATTCATGGTACACTTCATGATAAAACAAAATACTTACTTAACTAACCACGCTAATGGAAATTGTGGTTAGTTTTTATTACTAGAAATATAATTTATACTTTGAATTTAAAGAAAGAGTTGGAATATAATTCAATTATGAGAGAAAATAAAACATGTGTTGTCCCAAGTAACGGAAAAATTGTCAGTGAATTGAATTCACAGTTTAGACTATGCAATGACAACAAATTGGTAAATAGCTAAAGAAGCACAAATTTCTACGATTTCTCCAAGCAAAAATTTTGATACTCAGCTAGTGGTATAAAAATTAAGCTTATTTTCTTGTATTAAAAATATGAAAAAAATTATAAGAATACTTTTTCCTGCGTACACCATGTTGAATTACTCATCCCGAACAGGGAAACAGTTTTATAAAACACAAAAATAGTTTGTAATACCCTTTTAAGGCCATTCAGACATTAACGAAAACAAGTGGTAATAAATATGACACTGATATAACTGGTAATAATAAATAAATATAGAATGTTTTTAAAAACTGTCTTATTTCTCCATACCTCTTACGACACAAACCCTGAAGATTTAATCCTATATTTCACGCAAAGCAAGAACCCCCCTTTTTTTATCAGATGTGACCACGACCCTTCCCGCAGTCTCCCTTCGCATCACGTCGAGTGGTCGCGCCCGCCCTCCCGCATCGTTATGCCATCCGCGTGCGCCGCGTCCACCTGTCACTCCGCAACGCAATTTTTTTCCCTGCACCCCGCCCTCCTACTTTATCCCTCGCGTCCAGCACGTCCACCCATCCGGCACAGGAGTCCCTGTTGCTCCTCTCAGTCACTTGCCGCTTTCATACGGCCAGTGAACGCGATGGAAGCTCAAACTCATGGGTGTACATACGCTCGGGCAGGTTTTTGCCTTCTCTCTTTCCCTTGATAAATAATATTTTTATCAGTTAGCATTGACATAAAATGAAGTACTCTTTTTCATTATCAAAATTATTTATTCATTAAAACTCTCATCATATTTTTAGAAATGTAAATCTGTTATTCTCACCAACCCAATGTGTTTTTAAACATGGAACACTAATGCGAGTGGTTTAAGGAAAAACTATTACGGTTCACACAATTCTGAAAATAAGCTGGGAAGTAAAACCAAATTATTTACTCTCTTTTATTTGAATTTTAAAAGATAATTAGTCGCTTGCAGTGAACGCATATGAGGTATTCATGAAGGTATTCTTATCATTTTACACCAGTGCAGCTCTTTTTTTTTTAATGTTCCGCTTCCAAGGAATAATATGAATCACGATAATTTACGATAATTATCAGTTACAGAATCAGCATGTAAATCAAGGAGAGGGGTGCACTAACATTTATGGAAATCACTAACAATTTGTTGAAGTCGTCATTCTATATTGACAACTATTTCCGTGATTGTCATTGTGTCTCTTCTTAAGCTACTTTTAATTCATGGATTAATTAGAATTATTTCGGATTAATTCTACTTTGTCAATACAGTTCACAGCACTTTAATTGTATCAATTTCACTTAAATTTTCATTCTGTTAAATGTTTGTCAAAAAGCTCATTACTATGGTTTAAAAAAATTAAAGTCATAATGAATTCTATATTTTAAGAACGAATATTATGTTACGAGCGCTATAGTAAGTTTATAGCACACTTGCATAAAATTTTCAGTCTAATCTCTTATCTTGAGTACAATATTGAACGATCACGTCACACAACTTGCGAGAGAGATTGAATTTAAAAACTAAATATTCGTTGCATTGAAAGAAGCGTTTCTTTTCAGAATAAATATGTCCCATATTATAAATTAAATAAATACAAATTCCCATCATCAAATTCTTTTCCGAATTATTTACCCCTATAAGTCTCTTTTCGAATTTGAAAGGCTCTCTGGTCGCATTTCGTACTTTGTCCCTGAGCTCACCGACGCTCCCTTTTTTTTATCTCCATGAGCAATTTCTTTAGGAATGTAGCAAGTTATCTCACAACTCCAAGCAGGAACCGAATCAAAAGTTGCACTCTGGTGGAGAATGGAAATGAGAAGAGAAAAAAATTAAAGAAATTCTTCTCTCTTGTTTGGAAACTCGATGACACTGCGAGTTCCAGAGGACACAAGATGGGGTTCATCATAATTGTAATGACTCGCGAAAATCTGTCGAGTAAAAAATCTATCCCTCCATCTCGCGTTTTTTTTTAAAGCAAAACTTCGCTCCCGAAAATGAAGTTCCCTTCCCGGTGCGGTGTAAGTGGAAAGAAATAGCAGGGATACTCCCACTAATGGGAAAAGTGTCCACCAAGATTTATTTTTATATATGGAGTTGGTAGAGCTAAGAGAGGTGGCAGTGGACTCGGTGCAAACAAATGTGGAGAAAAAGGCCTCCAGCACTGCTTTGTAACAGTCACACAGCGTGTGAACTAAGGGTTCTATGGGTTCATATATAGAACAGACTGAGAAGAAAAACTCTGAATCCAGAAAGTATATGAGACTATGAGAGAGGCAAAAGAGGTTCATTAGTTTTATTCACGGTACAAATATAAGTAGGATGGATAAAGTAAAATGAATAGTCAAAGAGATAAACGAGAACCACTGTATGAACTGTATAACCACTGTAATTAAGGTATTTTCCTCGTTCTGGTCCATAGAAGAAACAATCCCAAAAGACATGATCTCTCGTCTCTTTTCCTTGTCCACAATCACACTGTTCGTCACCCACCAATTTGAATATGTGCAAATACACGTTATAATCACCATGTTGTCAACATATCCACGACACCTGGATTCGGGCTGAACCATTTTCTTCTCTTCTCTGTGAAAGTCACGTCAGGCATACACACCTATAGTTGTCTTCCTTTTGGTGATCTGTTCCATTCTATTTGCCATGCTTGTATTAATATCTGTGGTATCTGCCGCTAATGCAAGCACTGGAATGGTGCGATTCAATATTATTTTTTATTGACCATTTTCTTCATCGTCATTCAGTTTTAAAAATTATACTTTCTGAATATGGGGCCATTACCTTACTTATTATATTTTGATGAATATTCTGTATTCATTTATTCGCTACCTTATTACAGAAGGTAAACCGGGACTTGGGCGCCAGACCTCGTTTCGAAAATTATAGAAATTGCTATCTTAAGATAAACAGGAAAATGAATCTTTTTAGACCTGAATTGTGCACATCTCGCAGGTCATCACAGCACTATAAACTAGGAAAGAACCTGTGGCGTTCAAAAATATTTATTTAATCTGATCACCCCCGTAGGATCTCTACGGCCGCCGGACGCATGATATCTATCTTTCTAGGTCTCAATCGTAGTTGTGCCCTTCTCTGCCAAATGACGTTAAATTAGCCAAGTAGAGGAAGCAGGCATGGCACGGCCATACCGTGTATTGCAAGTGCGCTCAGCTTCATCCCAAACATAGTGATAGTCAGTTTGGTGAAAGTGCCGTGTCATGATGAAATAAATCATGATGATAAGTATCTTATCTATTTCATGTACGCCCAGGTCAATTAATTTCTTATTTCATTACATTATTCAATATTTGTGCATCTTGTTCAGTGGATACTTTCTGTATAAACAATGGAAAAATAACATAACAGTGGAGCATATTTTTACATCAAATCATAACTTTTTACTTCAGCAATGAGGTATATTTTTATTGAATACTTTTATTAATTCTTTCTGATTGATTATGTTTGACAGAGAGAGCCGAGATCTAGAAGTGTGGCTGCTGTTTCTGTTGTTGTTTTTTCACACAGTTGTCACGAACATCCCCTACGTTTATTACTGAATTTTGTTTACCGCTTTTCCAGGGTTTCCTACCAACAAACTTTCACAATGAAGACAAATATTATATTCCAAATGCATAGAGAAGTGCTAACTTAAATTCACTTGTGTAGTGGGATTTCCTCGCTTATCGAAACCCAAACTTGAGCGTCACGTGTGGCATATGGAGAAGAGGAGGAATAAGAGAACGCGGCGGGCGTGTGGGAAACTTGAGCGAAGGTAACCAAATGTTGGTCTTCGAAGTGCCATCTCCTGAGAGGCTGAGGAATCTTGAGATCACTCTGCGCCTGAATCAACAGTGGAATTCGAGAGCGCAACGGTGGTGCCATCTCTCCAGAGGATTGATTTCCTCAGGTGTTGAGGGCGCGCTTCGCGCATGTAATAATGCATTCACTCAGCTAGGATTAAAGGGAAGTTTCAAATGCGTACAGCCAGGAAATCAGAAATGATACTCTGTCATTTAGTTTATAGCAATTTAAGAACTAAATATTAGCGTTACTATAAAATACAAAACATATTTAAAAAAACTCAGTATTCTAGACAAATCACATGAATTGTTATGTTATGTGAAATTGAAGTGTAATGCAAAATTAAGTATCACAATACGAGCTATGTTCACTTGAATTAAGGAAAACCCTACATTTCACTCCAATTGAAAATGATATGTAAAATAAGTCATTTGTTAAATTAAACTTAATTAATTGTTATGTGACTCAGGATGTATAGACAATTAAAAAACGAACTAAATACATTTAAAAAATAGGATCTGTTCTTTGTCTCCAAAAGATTTAAGAAATGACAAGAATACATTGCTAAAGTAGTCTCGTTAATTTGTAAAAATTTCTTTAATAAATATTCTTTCCAAATATTAAACTTCCCATTATATTAAACCAAGTATATCAATAAAGTCTTATTGGCATCTAGCATAAAATGAGTCTGTATAAGAGACTTGAAATAGAAGCAAAATTAGATAATCCTTGTTTTCTATTCCCAAAAAGAAAAGAAAACTGTTTGATTATGCAAATCTAAACCGATATGTCACCTCAAAACTCCGAACCTTGTCCTCACTGAAAGGATTTTTTAAACCTTCCATTGAACCCGTTGACTGCAGTCGCGTGCTCCAGCCTCGAACAAAAGTCTGCAAAAAACCCTACCCTTCGCATTCAGCATTGAAAAAGGGATTTTCAGAGGGGAAGATTTCGCGAGGCGTCGCCCGTACTCCCCCAGCATAGAAATCCGCCCTCGCCGCCTTCGCCGTTGCGCCACCGAGGCGTTCGCGTTAGCAGCAGCGGCGGCGGCGGCGGCGTTTCCATTTGCACGAAGCGTATGAATATTATGAGCGGCGATATTTGTAGGCGGCGGCGTCAGACAATGCAAGCGGGCAAGGGAAGACTCCGTCACGCAAAAGCCGGCGGCGGCGGCGGCGGAAGCGGCTGGAGTTCGCGAGCGAATCCGCGGAACAACTTCACCTGCCGTTATGAAAATTTTAAAGAGGACCCTTTGCTGAATGTTAAAACGGCTTCGCTGTGCGATGTGGGTCACGAATTCCGCCCTCAAAAGCTACTCCCTCCCAGGCCCTCCCTGGCTCCTCCCCGTCCCTTCATCCGTGTCCGTCGCTTGCGTCGAGGATCGTGTGAGAGGAAGATCGTAAACCCAGAATTCATTACGGATGAGGCACTGTGCTGGCATCTGAGAGGAAGGTAGTGGTGGGGAAGGGAGTGTTTCTATAAAATAATCGCGCTTTTTGGATGAATGGAATAAAGTTCAGGGTTTTTGGCGTGGCATGTTAGGAACCAGCTTTTGGTAGTGGAATAAAGAAGAAGGACAGAAAACAAATTACTGGAGAACTGATCAAAACTGAGGTGAATATTTCATACAGATGAGACTTCTGCTTTTATTCTGACAATGACTTTTGTTATTCAAATATTTAAAAATTCTAACTCATATGCAACAAATTAACCCTGAAATATGAATAAGAAATAATTCATAAAAATTCTGTGCATCATCAAATGGCAAGTTGATTTGTCTAAAAACAAATTAACGATATTGATTAGATTATATAATATTATTTTTCATCGTACTTAACATTTAACTACTCACATCGCGCCGACGGAAAAATTACCAGAATGCTATTTTTTTACGTGAATTTTTGTCCATGGAAATTTTTTGACCCGTGCCCCAAATCCGATATAACTATACACTATGTCCAGAGAAGAATTCATATCTACATATGTATTAGGCTGCACTCGATTGAAGGATGGATGGTGCTATCTGTTGTACTATTTATCCAAGCGAGTAATAATGTTGTTTGAGAATTTTCCGACATTGTTTTAAGAGTCCTCGTAAGTAATATAATTTCGTCGGTCATAAGAATAAAATTTTAATATGTTTATAAATATGTCACTGAGAGAACAACACTAAAAAATAGTCGAGGATACTGCAAGTGATGAGTTAGGTAGAAAGAAATTCATTTTTATAAAAATAAACAACAACAATCTTTTTATGTCCAAGGCTACACGTGTGATAAGGGCATTAAAATATAGTTATAATGAACAAAGAAACGACATCGCGATAGTGTTGTACAACCCTGGATAACGAATTTGAGAGAGAGAGAGGCATAAGGAAGAGAAAGAGACATTAAAGAGAGGGAAAGAGGTGGATAAAGACTAAGGTGAAAGTTTGTGAGTGTCTGTGATGCGCCCACCTCCTGATGGGTGCGTTTCGCTGTCGACGAGAGCTTCGCGGGCAGGTGTACACAAGACCCGTTCCTCCCCCAAACAGAGGACTCAGTCCTTTTTGTGGCAGCAGCTACTGGCTTCTGCAATTTGCTCCGACGAGAAATTCGCTCCTCGAGTGTTTACTGTCACTAAGCGATCCCTTTTCGTCCTACATTCTGTCTCACTCCCTCGTGAAAGTGTAACTTAAACTTATTTCGTTAAATGAAATGCGGTGTTGTTTGTGAGGAGAGGCAAAATATAGATCTGAAACACGCTTAATTAATTGCATCTAACTCATTTGGATTGATTCATCTCGGTTGTGTCTAACCAAAGACAAAATTTCTTATTGTAGTGTCACACAACATGAACTTAATTCAATCAACAAACAGCAACAAAAATTATTCACAAACAATTCAAGTAAAAATATGAATTGAAATATTAATTTCATCTAATTGAAGACTTTCCTTGTAATGTTTCGTCTACCGCGAATTTACCATATCTTATAATTCTTATAAGTGAAATCAGCTGTAAGAAAAAAATAAGGAGCAATACGAGAAAGTAAGTGCCCAAAACTTCATGATTCATCAAAATCAACTTTACGATTCATTATTTTCCCGTAACTATTGTGTTTATTGAATTTATTTTAAGGTTTATATGCCTGTAACTTTTTTATACCTACCCACGCACAAATAGATTGTCTATCTCTGTGGGAGGCAATACTTATGTGACACATAATGTATTGCTTTTGGGAGAATTAATAATAATAATAATAATAATCTCATTTCGCGATTACAGTCAAAATATATTTAAATATTTCCAGGAAATAATATATTGAAGTAAGAGTGTAATACTCCATACAGTGTCTGACAAACTTTTGATTGTTGGTCTGTAGAATTTTCTCAAAAATTCATCATAAAATGTTAAGAACAAATTAATATAATTAAGAGTCGTAAATACTATTGAAACCTTCAAATGAATGGGAATTAGCCAATATTTTGCTTTACGATCTATGATTCTTTACTTGCCAGAAAACAACAGACATCGTATAATAATACTGTGTTCTGAAGGATCCACAACTATTCTCCCCCACCGTGATCGAAGAAGTAATCAAGAGGGTAAAGTTTCTTTAAACCCAACTATTTCTCCCAAAACTGTTCCCATAGAAGGAATTAGGTAACACAGACAACGAATGGGTTAAAAACTGTCTTTTGCTGTTTATATACACAAGTGAGGAGTATTTTCGGAACACAAGGTCTGTATGACTGGTGTTTAAATCCGATGAGTGTTGAACCCCGAATGTTTACTGACTCCACGTGAAACTCATCCTTCTCTTCAGACGTATGTACGACGAAGTAGGAGAGAACCAAAATACTCACCGGCGATGCGGCCGTAGCGCTGGAACATACGCTCCACGTCCGTCTTGCTGCACTGGAATGTGTTGAGATTGCCAACAAAGACCCGCGAGTTGACGGCTTGCGGGTCTTGTGAGTTGGTCTGGTTGCCCACTTTGCTCATCTTCATGGCGCGCTCTCTTTGTTCACGCTCGGCCGCCGCTGCCGCAGGCGCGCGCCCTGCCGCCGCCGCCGCTGCTGCCAATGCCAACGCCACGCCGCCGCGCGAGGGGGCCCCCGCCGCCGGCCCCGCCCCCGCTGTCGACGCTTGTGCCCCCACCGACGACGCCCCTGGAACCACTGCCGCAGCCGACGTCGCCACCGACTGAGAACTTCCCGACGCGGATGTCGCTACCACCGATCCGGTCGGCTGATGCGCCGCCGCCGGCTGTTGTTGCTGTGGACAAAAGGAAAAAAAAATGCAATTACACAAGTGTAGGTAATTTTTTCTCAAACTTTTTTTACACGATCCAGTTTACTTATTGATTCGTGTGATACACACTAGACTGGAGACAGATTGTACAGACATTTTCAACCGATTTGAGGTTAGTTATTACAGCACTCCCCGCAGCGATGAGAGACTACTCATCCATTTCTTGTCCAATACCGTGTAAAACTCTTATTTCGGAAAGTCAATTTTCTGTACGAGGTGATGATGTCAAGTGTAACGTCATCCACTTCACATCCATTTCTTGAACAGCAACTGAACGCAAATTGTCTTTAAAATGGACCATGTAAGCAGGTTAAAAATCTAAGGGTCGTTTTATACTAGGCGACCGGTCTCCGAGACACAAAGCTGTCGTGGATATTGTCATTGCATTACACTGGGAATTTAAATTGGCTTATCTGCGAGCCATGGACATAGGGAACCAATAACAATCCCTGATCCGGTGGGAACTAACGGAAACGCTTCTGTCGAGAGAAAACATGACTCGTATTTCGCAGACTCATCTTATCTGAATACTCTCGTTTCATTTTGTCTTGGAGGCACGTCACTCTAGTAGGCGCCTCGAGAGACAGTCCTCGCCGACAGCGAACTCGTGTGAACGCTGTCGCATGGACAGCGTGTGAAAGCGTTTAGGGAGACTCCATTTAATACCACATTAAACTGAAAGGAGTGACATGTCCCCGAGACGTGTCTCCGAGACCAGTTACCTTGTGTGAAACCCCTCTGTGGTTACCACATGTTTCAATTATTTTTTTATGACACACACGTAACTGAGACACGAATATATAAGCAAATTAAGGTTAGCCTCATTTGTTACGTTTGTGTTCTTCACGGCTTTATTTGTTTTGAAGAGTCCTCCCACGATTCCCATGCTATTTCTTGTTTCTCAAATGGGATTGGTGGGCTATGTTATGATGCGTGGGTTCAAATCCCGTTCATCCCCCCATGCTTCCAAGTCAACTGTGGGCAGTAAAATAAGTATAAATCTACGCCAGATATTAAAGCAGTTGAATATTGACCGTATCTTCTCTTGCTCCTAAAGAAGACACGAGCTTTACTGTCTTCCAAAGTGTTGTCAATAGTGACCACTCCCTCTGGTGATCTTGACTCCTTCCAATATTGTTATGAAAGAACTTTATCTGCATAGCGTATTGTAAATTTACTGATTGTATTTATTAAGAACTTGAATTAAACAATTGATATTTTAAGGACAAGTTCCTTTCAGTTTAACAGAAATAAAATTTTGAGAAGTACAGGTTCCCTCCTAAATAAATTTCTGGTCACGGACAGGGTACCTGACTTATATTTCGACTCCAGTGAAAGCAATGAATTTTGTGATCCCATGGGTACTTAATCTAATACAGCGAGCTACCATGGTCGACAATAATATTATCTCCAGAGAACGAGAGATTGAGGTATTTTAATAACTTAATATTTTTATTACATTTTAAAATAAATCAATTGATAAATATGCAAAATAAAGAAATAAAAAGTGTATACAATGCGTTTCAACTATATAATTGATTTTATTAATTTTTGACATAACTGTTACACTTTTTTAGGGAGTTTTCTGACGTAGCTGTTGTTTATTATTAACTTGAGATAAACTTGCATAGAAATAAATTTTTGTAGGATTTAAAGCCAAACAAACATTTTATATCGCTATGCAAATAAATATGACTCATATTTATTTGCTTATAAAAATAAATAATTCGTGCGTTGCTAATTCGACGAATGTTCTATTTACTTCAAAAAAGGGACGAAATCATTATTGCAAATATTAAAAAATTATCTATCGCTGAGCTGACACAGATAGTTAAAGATAACTGCAGCACATATACTCTTTCCTCTTTAGTAATCTTATGTTAATACCCCTTCATGTCTCATTAATACCCCGAGATAAATGGTAACGACAATTATTTTAAAGAGTTGTCTCAGCGATTACTACTGTCTAAAACACAATTCTCCACTTTGATTATTGCGTAATAGAAATAAAGACGAATAAGTTCAAATGCCTCAGGGAAAATGAAAGTATGGTCAGGACCATTTATTTATCTTAAGAAGGGTACTTTCGTATAGTATCATCAATTAAGGGATGTAGCCTGAATTTTGCTTCGTGGGACTAACTGGGGGAGGATTGAAATGTGAATGAAATAATGTCTTACAAAGGGTCGTATTTTATTTTAATTCAAAATATTTGTATTAATTAAAACTCACGCCAACGTTATCATTGAAACACACTTGCGATTTCTAAAAGCACTTTTGCAACTTTGCTACCATAATATTCACAGGAATTGATCAGAAACGGAGCCAAAGGGGAAGCATTATATTAAGAATTTAACTCTTGTAATGTTTCATTTTTTTAAATAATATGTTCAGCGAGTTGAAGCGGTTTCAGACCCTCTTGAATTCACCCTCGGCTACGTCTTTGACCAAATCATGTCACTCAGCAGCAAATTTTACGAAAGTATTATTTTTTACAAATCACGAGTGTATAAAATAGATGCATATTTCTTATGGACTATAATTTCAGAAACACCTCTCTTTTGAATAGTTAAGATTAAATTCAAATATAAATAATATTGAGAAGTTTGCTGTGGTCCTAGTTTGTATAATCCTTGTTAATTATATATCGTATTAGAGAATCGAAAAAGAAATAAATTGCTGGAGATCGTGTGTTAACAGAACGAATAACCGAAAAGAGCAAGATCCCGTGCGTTCGATATCACGCACTTGAATTCAGACCTTTCCCCATCAATTCGTTTCGAGTAGAAGCGAACGCGTTGCCATGCAAACAATCGGTTTCCAAGCACTGTCGCTTGAGACACGTGACCCAAAGGCACTGGTCGCTGCAACTTGTTTGCCTGTCAAACACTGCCACATCGCTTACGTATTGTGTCCATCAGCTTTAGTCTAGAAACCTTGACAGAAAGGAATGCATTGTATTATACAAAAGTGTTTCAGATACTATTTCTGTAAGCGGACAAACACATTGATCAGGACAACCATACAGTGTTGCTTTAATGCCTTCATATTAATAGGGGATCTTTAATTTCTAGTCCCGTAATGGTCGAGATCTTTGTCGAGACGCACCAGAAAGTCAACAAATTCAAAAGGAGGAACAGGAGATCCACAGAAGGAATTCTAAGACTTCCCGATTCACGTTTACCAAAGAAAACCAACTGAAATACACAGTTTATTTCAACTAAAATTTCAATATAAGTTATTTTTTATTTAACATTTTCCAATATAAGGGTCAGCATAAAATAAAGTCTGAGAATAAACAGAATTTTGTAATTCGCAATGATACCAAACACTGTTTACAAAAGTTACATCAATTTTACTTTTACAACATCGTGTCTGTATAAAGTTAATTAAAATTCAGAGCATTCAGAGCACTTCCGGGAAATCATTAAATACAAAGTCGTCTTCGATTTTACTTATACAGATTTAGATGCTTATCCATATATGAAATACACGTACTTATACATATTTTTACACATATTTGCATTAGAATATCAAACTCAAAAGGTTTGATATTCTAATGCAAATATGTGTACAAAAAGACAGAA
The DNA here is from genome assembly GCA_002313205.1 of Laupala kohalensis. Classification (NCBI taxonomy): domain Eukaryota; kingdom Metazoa; phylum Arthropoda; class Insecta; order Orthoptera; family Trigonidiidae; genus Laupala; species Laupala kohalensis. The sequence continues at coordinate 112,736 of NNCF01127687.1, read as the reverse complement.
ATTTGCATTAGATCTCAAGAATAAATCAAACAAACAAAATGACCCACACATCTCACATCTACTTCTTTCAGGCAGATGGAATTTCAGATCAATTAATACATATTATTATTACGACATAGAATCGTTTAAAACCAGATTACATCATTTCTATGGATATATCACAACTGACATATCCAACTGACATATCACAACTGACAATACTATGTCAACGGAAAAGTGCAAATATGAGACGAACTGAATAAATTGCATACGTATCATATGACGCACGTAATTCGGAAGAGTGCGATATTTTGCGAATTCTAATTTTTCGGTTATATATTTTTTTCTGTTTTGGTAATAAAGTAATATAAAATTAAGTTCACTTATGTAACTTAAAATGTGTATTTTCCACCCGTGGAATTTGTATACTTGGAAATATTAATTTGAAATTTTGCTATCACCTGATAGTATTTGAGAAACTAGTGGTGCATAGTCATTGCTCATACTTTCTCATATACATTTCTCCGCATACAGCATAGGGTGAGCAAAAATGTTCTTATGAGACGGTCACTTCTGGCGTGGTTTTCTATATTTTGAACGTCTTCCAGTGCTCTATTTATGCTCAAAGTCGCTAGATGAACTTATTACTTTCTTTTATTTGAAATTTGAAAGTAAAATGAATATTCTGAATATTATTTCAAAATATATAGTTATATATCAGTCTTATAAATATCGTAACAGTGTTATGTATATGTAATTTCGTTGTAGACAGAAATTGATGTATTTTCGTAACTGAAGTGCGTTTGGTGTCCTCCTATGTATTTTATGATTATCATATCTTTCATTTCAGTTTACAAAAAGTGTATTCTACGTCTGCTTGATCTATTTACACTGCTAAATATTATTCAAGCTTTTCGAAACAGTAAACTAATGTGTAAATGTAGCAGACATAACTTATTTTACTGCGTCTATAATAAACTTTCAAGCAAAATATCGCTAATGCGAATGTAATGCATACTAATTTTACTTTACGTATAGAAAGTTTAAGCAAAATCGTTGGAGCAGTTTATGAGAAACATACGAAAGAGTACTTTGACCTTTGCGCGAAGTACCATTTGTTTTAAAGTATAAAAATAATAGATCACATGCATCGACAGCAAGTAAATTCTACCGTAAATACGAAATGTGAATTTAATTGGTTCATCCATTTACTCAGAACTGCTGCACACAGTTGGACGGATGGACGGACGTAGCCAAAACCCACTTTTTCAGATCGCGAAAACGTACATTTCTGTCGAAATCTCACTTTCGAATTTTTTTCACGATTACAATACTTTCTATATACTACATATATGAGAAAGTAAAAATATTTCAGCTTGACATGGTAAAATGTCACTCTTGTCTTCTAACTTGTTTCCCGACCTTTCCAAAATTTAATATCATTTACGTGTTAAAAAGAAACAATATTTTTAACATAATTCTGAATATAAGAAAACCTGCATTGTATTTTCTGGAAATTTAAAATAACTGCAGGTTATTCTTGAAGGTCAAATAGAAATTAATAATTTAATGAGTTCGATAAGTTACCTTTTGAGTATCATTTGAATTTACCCATGTTAAAATATACATCACACTTGTGTTACCGAAAAACTTTGTTACGAGGTACATTCTTTGAAGTGATATTACATTTCAGTACTTCCACATTATATTTGGCGTAAGCTCTATACACTTTTGTTTATTTTTATTTGGTACACGTGACTCGTGACGTTTTATTTCTGATCGAAATCTCCGATGTTTTTTGTTTCCAGGACATTTTGCCTTCTAAATTTAAAACAAGGAAAATATATTTGCTGAAAATAGAAAATTGGGTTTAATACTTCAGAATCGTATTTTACAGTGCACGTTTAATTACGTACAATGTGCTACAACTATACTTCAACGTATAATATTATAAGTTTGAAAAAAAAAGAAGACATTTCTAATGTCGTACGATGGCAATACACACATGAACTAAATTGTTGGTTTGTAGACTTTCATTTACTCTGTATTAAAGTAATTGATTTTAATTTGATTTTACTCATTTTTAAAGAACACTATTTTCGAATGATGATAAATTTCTTTGCAGAATAATATTCAGTAGATAAATCTATCTATCCATCTATCTATCTGTTTATCACTCTATCTCTCTGTGTGTTTGTTTATGATGAAACTTTCGAAAGTTATTGTGCACACGTCCGCAAATCTTTCTGACAGTTAAACAAATGAATCTACCTCTAAGAGGGTAAAATGGGGGTTGGAATATTTAACATATGCATCCCACTATAACTGGAGTGTCAAAAGAAATTTCAACAAAACTTAATACGTAGATGGCTATCTACCTCACAACAAGCACGCCTAGGGTAGGATAAGTATGTAAGCTCTAGAGAGTGGGTGGTAAGAGTGAGACACGTGAAAATAATGAAAAAAAACCCAAACAATATTTGATTCGAAACCATACTTTTCAGTGCTGTTGAGATGGATAAGGACCTCCCCGGTGCATTGTTAGTTTACAATCAGACCAAGTTTGATGTAATACACCCATAGCATCCTGGGGTAGCAGTGGGAACGGGGGACAGATAATAATAAAAATAAGATGTTCGAGTTGAATACATCGTTGTTTAAGACGCAAAAGTGCAGAGACACTATGGTGCCACTTGAGTTCAAGGAAACCACCTGTGAGGAAATATACTATTTTTTGGAAGGGGGTGAGAAGGGGATGTGTAAAATAAACGGAAATTACGGATATTTGTGTTGATCATATAGTTTTTGGGGACGCTAAATTAGAAGTGACATTCCCGTAGACGCCAAAGTTCACAATCAGCCCGTATAAATCCCAGCACCGCTAGGGAAAGGGATGCCATGAAAGAAAAGTTATCAAACATTACAGATGCCAGTGATGAGTTCACAGTTTTCGGCGTCGCTAATAGTGAAACCCCGATATCGTGTAAGTGTAAATTCAGACCTCATGAAAGAAATACACACAATAGGGGGGGGGGGTGAAATGGATTTACGTGTTAAAATAATTTAGTACTTGAAATGTAAGAAAATTGCATCTGATCCATAGTTTTCGGGTTGGGATTGAGGGTACACAATTACTATCAAACCACCAATATTCTCACTGGAACATTCAAATACTCACTGGAAATTGAAGTGAGAAACTATACAATTGCAGAATATTACGAAATTCGCGTAAGCAAAACTGAGGGTGCTCAGCTAGTAACTCAATAAATTCATAATGTGACATATGTTCACAGATATCTTTAAAATTCTCTTCAGTAAACTCGAAATATTTGTTTAAAAGATGTTTTATTTAAAAGTAAGTAGTAGTTGGATTCAACTAGACCTAAGTTGACAATATCTATTACTTTTATTTCCATCACTTAACCAAAATAACGAAACTAATTATCCTTCACGCTTAAACCCATTGTTCGCGTAGCTTCAGAGAATCCAAAACGTCAGCTTCATCATTCAGAGCACAATGAATGTTATCTGAAGGTGTAAATGGTTCAAACCGAAAGATTGACTTTAGAACTCCACATGGTAGTTATCTGGATGCTTGAAATGTGACGTCGCCATTGTGTTCACGTTCCACTCCAATAAAAGCGTGAGAATGAGAATGTCAGGCGCTTATTTAGTATGAATGGGTACGCTCCGGTCCCAATCAATGCATTGATTGGTCCGTTGAAAATGTCGAAATGCGTGGCAAACAAATGAAAAATGTGCTTTGAAACTCAAATACGGAGTTGTTAATAACAACTGGAGTTGCTGTTTTTGTGTAAACTTGTATAATTTTTCGTCGGTTTCTACAATGAATCCAATTAATCTTTCACGTGTGTTTAATATTAATGGAGGGAGGTCTGTTCCAAACAGTAATTAGAAATATTTTAATGCAAACAAATTACTGAAACCAACTGCTTTCCTTCGTGGAAAAACATTACTGAAACTTCCCGTTACGTTATTTTTGTGGTTATCATATTCGCCATTTAATATGTATTAACAGTAATATTCATTTTAATAACTGCAACAACAATGTGTTTTCGGAATTTTGACAGGGGTTTTTGCTAGGTTTCCCTAAATCGCTTTATAAGGTTCAATAATGAGGTTATTCTGAGCTTGTTTCCTCATTAGTCAATATAATACATACTGTCTCCTAGAATTTAATTTTGTAAATAATTGTAACTCTTTTCTTTTCAAAGTGTTTAAATAAACGAATAAACTTTGGTTTGGCTCTCGCTATAAATATAGGCATTTACTTATTTATTTAATAAAATTTGTCTTTTTATGTGTTAAGTTCCATTCTTGTATCCGTTCCTTGCTATGTAGATAAAAAAGAAAGTACGGAAACAAAAGAAAGTATTCGACGATGTATTGTGAGTATTCAACCGATTAACGAAAATAAGTTTATTGGAAATGTTTTGTAGTGCGTTACTGCGTTGGCATTCCCCGTCACATAAGTAAGTCATGTTGGTAATGCGCGAATCAGACTTGAATTCAATTGACACTCATCAGCAGAGTTTTACACGTCCGCAATCATCTCTCATGGTGTTCTAATACAATTAATGGTTATTCTACATGTTCATGCATAATACTGATACTGTTCATAGTTACAAACTCCTCTCTCACGAATTTTTTCAAATTATGAGGTTAAAATCTGAAGGGAAAATGAGATCTAAAAAGAGCTGTACAGGATAGAGTGTTACATAGAAAAGCGGTGAAGCTTTTGAGAGTATATTTGCAAGGGCCTGGAATAAAGTAATACCATAAACAAAAACATTTGTGTGTAATCCAATAATTAATTACTTATGGTTTTATATTTTTAGTGAAAACGTTATAAAATTTTTCTTTGATATTTTCTATGTATTTTTTTGTGGGGCATTAGGGCTCGTCAACGGCAGGGTCATTAAAACCCTTATTTTCTATGTAAATTCTTTTACAATATAAATTTAAAGTTGCTACAATCAATGTTTCCTCATCATAAATTGGTCTCAGCCAAATCAACATTTGCATCCCCTCGTATCCTTTCAATATCAATGAGAACTTTCATATGTTACTACGCCCTGTGATATTGCTTCCAGTGTCATCCTTATCCATTATCTTTACCACCCATGACACTTGTAATTCAAAGAAAAATTTATTCTCCGTCTTTTCACACATTCTCTCATGCAGCTATTTCTCATTTTGTCAGATCCTAACACCATGTGGTAGGGTGAAAGTGGTTGCCTTTGATCTCGTCCCTAATTGTAGCCCAGCTTTACGGAATATATTGCAATTTTTGCCTCTCTTGATGTGAGAAGTGTAGACATGGCCGCTAATTCCGAATCTGAATGAGAAATATTTAGTGTATTCAGAGAGTTGGTTTGCAGATCGCAAGAAAACTCTAGGGAAGATTCGTTCTCGTAGAGAAATACAACGTTCCACGTAATGCTCGATTACGTCATGATTTTTATCAAAGGGTCACAAAGAAAATTAAGCCACGGAAAGATAAATTCGTTTCTCGTTATCACCAACAAAAAATTGGAATTTTCATAACTTTAAATTATAATGTAGCAGATGTATAAGGACTCTGTGTAGGAAAAATGTGTAGATTCGAAAATATATCTAAGCGTGCTCCAATAATCCTACGTAATGGTATCTGAGATAAATTTGATCAGTCAATAGTTATTATTAATGATTTAAGAATCGAAGAATATCGTTGCAAAATCACATTTCAAAAACGCATTCAAAATTGAAAATAAATTTTTAATTTTGAAAAGCAGGGAGAAACTTTCTATCAACAATTTTACTATCCACGTCTATTTTAAAAACTAGAATAATCAAATGCGTCTTACAACCTTATTTGGATGATTCACAATATATTTCTTCTCACAAACTTCCGATCCTTGGTAATACCTGGTTAAGGTCCCAACCAAGTGTGAAAACGTTGCGAGAGAAAAAACAATCACTATGAACATGGTGAATTATGCAATAAAGGTGATTTAACTATTTTTATCATTTTTGAGAACTTTTGGTTCTATCAAAATACATGCGAAGCTAGTACACACGCTTGAAATGAAAGAAAATTTATAGTTGCTTGAATTAAACAAAGATGCAAAAACACGATAGTTCTACGTGTGGTAACACAAAAATAACCAAACCGTGGTGCGAGAATGCAAGGTGCGTTAACACACCATAAATGTAACTACAGGGGCACAATCATCCCTGGATAAAACGTAGAAAGGGAGCTCTCTCAAGAGAAATATCTGAGCTCTTGGATTCACAGAGATCCTCTCCACGGAGTCGCGTAGGTAACCGGGCGTCATCCGCTGGGTCGACAGGATGTTAAGAAATAGCGGCGAGAGACACACAGAGAGGAACCTCCTGGGTATGCACCGAAGTCTTTAGTATCCCCAGAGTCGTCAGGTAACCCGTTGCAGTTCGTTGCGGCGATAGCCAAGGGAGCAAGCAGGTCTACAGTGCGCCTCTGTTTTGCGAGAGCGAAGGGAACGCAGTGGACGTCCTTCGAGGGCGTCAAAGGGCCCCCGGTGGTACTTTCGCAGGGAGCCCGATTTATGCGCGGCGTCGCTGCAGTCATTAACGACGAGACCCTCTGACTTGGGAAGGCCCCCGCGGGGGAGGAGGAATCCATGATCCACGTCGACTCCGGCAACCCTACCAAGCCCTCAAGGGCACTATGGACCTCTGTGCGCCCAAATATTTCAGGGACAGATCTATCTTTCTCGTGAAGGATTGTGAAATCACAAGATTGTCTTGAAGTATTTTAATAGTTCTTTCAACTGTGCATATAATTTTTCGAACATAATAATATGCCAAGCAAAGAAAACACTATCATTTTTGACTCTGTGTACATCATTCTGTCAAATATCACATGAACATTTTCACATCTGACGTATCTATTTCTTTTTGATTTTTCCGAGAGTTGATTTTTCTGGCAAATCCAAAAGAAAGTTAATAATAATTTGGAGGAGTTATTTAAAGAACGGAATACATTAATTGTTAATTTACTGTGCCAATTATTATATGGCACGAATGCACACTTTTTAAGTTGAAAAAGTAATTGAATTTTTTGACGATCTGTTAAATATGATTAAACATAGTTTTAATTCATATCATTGGGCTGTATTACCTAAACAGACGAATTCTACTCCGGAAATTATCTTCAAAATATTTATTTTATTTACTCTTTGACCTATTTGCTAGTTACGTTTTGATTCTAAATTATTTTAAGTATATTTCAGAGGAAATCTTTATATGTTTGGGAGAATATGTGGAACTTAAAATAAAATTACTTTCATATTCTGATTTGTATTAACTATCAGCTAATAGAAATAAATGTATCATGAATTGCAAGAACTAATTAGTATTATTATATTTTATTATTAAAATTTTCCGTTCATTATAATCCATTAAGACGTCTCCTTCAAGAGAGAGAATACACGTTTTAATTAGATCCAGTGGGGAGATTAATCTTCTCACAGTAACATGCAATTAAGTCTCCTTCTTTAACAATAAACACCCTCATTAATTATTCGGATACTTTAGAAAATTCACTTACACCTCTATGATTTAAACGTTGAAATGATGACGTCGACGAAGAAATAAAAAGAAAAATGTTGTCCTCTTCAAGTAACAAGAGAGCATACACCAATGTGTGTTTCACACTACGCTTTCAGATGACACAAACATTATTATGATACAAACATTTAATTAAAGTACCATTTTTCTGTGACTCATAATGCTGGAGGATTTTATTAATAGATTTATCTTAAACGTTGGCTATTTTTTCCAAAAATATTCAACTAAAATATTACTCATAGCATTCTACAAAAATAATAAAATATTACAACTTTGTTTTGTAACTTTGCATAACGTACATGTTACTGTTTTACAATGGATTGAAGCAAAATCTCATCTTAAAAATTTGTTGCAAAACACTGAAAAGTTAGTTCGTTTCAATATATTTGTTCTGATTTACAAATATGGAAAACAAACGTGTAATTGGAAACTGAAAGTAGTGATGCAGCGGTTCTATTGCAAAGACCATCGCATCAATAGTGAACAGGAGGTTTTGACATACCTCGGAGAAAGTAGAAACTACCGATAGTAATATTTTTTATGAAAATGTATTGAAAATATATTTTGGTAACGAGTTACAAACAACAATAAATTACATTTTTTAATTTTAACTGTACTAATAATTTCGGTACTATTGTTGATATTTCGAAGAAAATATACATTAAAATAATTGTCCGCTTAAAAGGATTGATATACAAATTATTCGTAACAGGCATCAATGAAAATACTAAATATGATAACGTAAAAGAAACAAATGAAATATATAAAATTGTGTTTTCTAAGAGGTATGTTCTGTAAAAATCTGCATGCAATGAAGTTGATCTTGACTGCTAAGGCATTTATTTATTTAATATTCCAAAAGTAGACAAAAATGTTTCTTCTCGATGGTGAAATAACATAACCTAAAAATACTAAGAATCAAATCAATTATTTTCGTATCAAATGAAAGACAAGCTTTCTTTCACATCTAGGAAATATAAATATGACATTAGAATTTCTGAAGTAATTTAAATCACATTCTGAACCGTAATGCATGCACACGTCGAAGGCAAAAATCAATAAAATTTATTACACTATTTTTTCCACAAAGTTTTTATACTTTTCAAGTGAACTATGAATATTTAAATCATAGTACAACGTGCACTACGCAATTTGCTTTCACTTACATTTAGCTTCCAATTTAGGTATTATTTATTACAACAAGTATTCCATTCCATAACTATTTCAAACCAATATTTACTCTCGTTATTTCTGAGTTAACAGTTATGAACATGAATATACTTCACGAATTCATTAGAAAGAAACTATTCCACACTATACGTGGCAGAAATTTGTAATATCACGCTCCGTCTGCAAAAGTAATTCTCGACTCGCGTGTCGTGAGGAGATCAACACCGTAGCGATGGCAACGTACCGGATCTCATATGATGTTTGAACGCCTTGAACGTCTGATGCTTTGAAATCCCTTGAGATACGCAGCACGTGCTGCATCATCGCGGTGACGTCTTTTGGTACGAGTTGCTTTCGAGAAGTCGAGACCAAGATACTTGTCAAACAACTGCTGAAATTACATTTGTTCATAGTTAAATTATCTTCATTATAATGAAACGCAAATAAAAAATTTAGGCCTAAACGTAAGATTTCTTATTTGTGATTGAAAAATGACCACTAACATCTCTTTCTTGTAGTTCTAATGAACATTATAACTGCTTCACATTCTTAATAAACTAAGATGTCTCTAACATATTTAGCTGTCTCTAACATTCTTATACAACCACTTTGAAGTTACAACACCAGACTTATTGTTTGAATATATTTTCTTTGTACCAAGTCATCATGCACTGAGAACGGTATGGATGGTAGTGACAAAGTCAAATCACAACATTTCGGAAAGAGCAACATAAGCATTTTTTGTTCGAATATTGCTGTATAAATATTCGACTCTATCATTGTCACTATTATCCTTATTACTGTTAATATTTCATTACAAAAAATAATGGTGTTATTGAGTTCGGTTTGCTACTCTCTTCCATGTTGCAACCAGCATCCTAAGGAACAGAGTCTGCCATCTTATAAGATGTTCGCTGTAACTCGTAATACAATTTCTTGCCCTTCCCAATCTTTTAGCTTCTCTCAAATATTTTGCCAGGTGGCAACCCAATCATTTGGGGATTGATCCAAGAGCGCCAACAATAATTGTTACTGTTTCAGTTTTAACATTCCATATTCAAACAATTTCAATTGACAAATTCTTATATCTTAATTTCTTCTCGGCAGTTTTAACAACCACGTTTTCACCGAATTGAACAATAACAACATGTTATAGGAAATCCCCTTCTCGAGATCGCTTATTACTATATCTCGTTTGTTGGCAGGAACAGTTCTAGCTGTAGGAATGTTGGTTACACAAGAAAGCGATCTTGAGATGTGACTGGTAGTAGTGAATGTCATATATTTATTATTTTTATCAAGCTATTATTAATCTTATGAATAATATTATTCTTATTGGAATTATTATTCTTGTTGCATTTCTTATTCTTATTGTAATTATTATAAAGAGTGTGATATAAATCAGGCTCCATAATCTTTATAATGGACGATTACATCATTCTAAAGAAATCCAAATATATTTGGATTGCTATTTGAAAGAGCCGATAAAATTTGCTGGAGTTCGGAGCACAGAATGTTGGATGCACGGAGCAGATAGGGTAAATTTCATTCTTACGTAACAGTGAAGATTCCGCTGGAGCGTCATGGAGCGGCGGGGCGTTAAGAGAGAAAGAAGCGGGGCTTCCCGGAGCGCTGGCGTGAACAAATAATTCTGCGACCAGCGCTTTAAAAGCCCCGTCTCCCGTTGCCACCCCGCATCCAAACCTTTACAACCTTCCTTTCCCTCACCGACTTCTGCCCTCCGCGCCTTCGCGCCCCCGCTTCCCACGCGACTCGGCATGCATAATGTGGCGCGGTTCTTAATCACGGGGGAATGTAATTTGCTTTGTGCCCGAGAAGTGTGTGTGCGCGCGCAAACCAGCGTGTGAGTGTGAGTACATACGGAGGAAAGCTTCACCACCACAACCCTCATCTTCCACACCCGGATTTGTACCCTTCCCACCACTTTCTTCACCCCGTGCCCTAACCCCGTCGTCGAGCTTACGACGCACAACGTGCGAGGAAAACGTAACTGTGGGGGTGATGTCTGGGGTGAGACGAAGGAAAAAGGGGTGGGTAGGGGTGTGAGAGTGAGGGCGGGAGCAGTAATTCCAGTGCCAAATCGACGCCCGCCTTCGAACGTCGACGCTAACACCGCCTTTACCCTTGCCCCGTCGTGTAGTGCTGGGAACCCCCGAAGTCGCGCAGTGGTAGCGAAACGTGACAAGCGGACGGTGTTCGCGGCTTCCATGTCGGGAGAAACGTTGGCGGGATGCTATTGAAACGGTGGTTTGGGTTGACCTAATGTGTATGACGAGGTTACGAAAGAAGAAGTTCAGAAGTGTGTCGGTGAAATTGAGTGTTGTAAAGATAATGATTTAAGGGGAGAAAATAACGGGAATATTAAAAAGTTAAGGATATAAAGCAACTTTATGGGTTTCGTTGTTGCACATATACGTCAGAATAATTTAAAGGAAAAATTATCAATATTTTACATTTTATGATAATATTCCATAAAATTATTTTCATATTTAGTTTTCATTAGTCCTATCCATAAATTTAACTATTACTTGTCAAAAATAACCAAGAATTAGCAAATAATTTTTTTCTGGGCATAATGTAAAGAGTATGGAAAAAGGGAAAAAAAGTTTGCACTATATTTATTAATATGTGAATCTACTGAAAGAAAAAGTTTTTCTTTCCATAGAAAGTCAAAACTTCAAACATAGAATATTCATATCGAATATTCTTTATGACAAATAAGAATATCAATGTATATAAATATATTGTAATTTTTGTGTAGTGTTATTATTTTGGGTGGACTAAACATCCATTCTGGCTCTCAAAGAAGTTATATGTAATGATTTAGTGCTTTTATTGTGTAGATAATATTCAACCAAGGAATCGCCCCTAGAGGAACATTTTCCTGTAATTTCTTCACACATAACTCTCCACTCTCAATGATAGTCTTAAAAACATTAACGTTATAGAGAAACATCCGTATTGTCCTCACCCTGTTTTGATAACAGAGCTGTCACCCCCTACATCACTTGTCTTCCAGAGCACCACGCCTGGATGGAAATGGTGTACATCTGTGGCAATCAAAACGGATGTAGTATTTGTAAATGGGAAATGTAGCGTGCTATCGAAGCTTATCTACATGGAGCGATAGAAGGTAGGAGTTGAATGGTAAGCTATTGTCAGTACGTGAGCCAGATAGCTGGGTTTACCAACAACTTGGCTCACGTGGAGGGATTAGTAGATATAGTTAGTAATTGTTAGAGTTATTGATACTAGGAGGAAGTAAGGTAGTCACAGCTATATAAACTAGGACATTTATGTGAAAAGCTACAAGTTTTTTCTGGCCCCACCAGGAATCGAACCCGGGATGACTTGGCGAAGAGCAAGAATTCAACCACCTGAGCCACCAGAGAAGCTTGGAAGGCAAAATGGTGCTGTATCGGACCACATATCTGCAACCAAAACTAAATATCCGGATCGATTCCTGGCTCGTCACTACGTTTAAGCCCGTAGTTGATGCATGCATTTTCAGTGTCAATGAAGTTCTATTTTATTCTTGACCTGTAGATGGACACCGTAATATTTCCCGTATCGTGCGTTCCACAGCACTAACATGTAGTTATTTTTCGAAGACACGTTTTCATTGCTATCGGGGTCGACATATCGCCATTCTAACTTTATTCATTCTGTAGAAAACAATCTGTACATCTGTTTCTTCAAAAATATTTTTGTCCCAAAGCATATGGGAGCATGAAATTCTTCTTGAAATCCTGTAACATTTATTTTCATTGTTAACTACGCGTATCATGAGAATCATATATTAATCTTGATTTAATATTTATACAAATTTCTTAAGCTAATATCATTGTGGGTGATAATTTCAAAATGATTTGAACAAATAGAAAGAAAAGAGAATATAATTTCAGTATTCAAGTAAAATGTTTTGATAATATTAATGGACGAAGTAACTGCTTTTTTTAATTTTATTTTTCGTAATAATCTACGATTTTCAGAGAATAATGTTAGTACGGCAGTGGCTGCACAATATCCTTATCGTTCCATGTTTCCACAAACTTCATTAAGGTGGATTGCCATGTCGTTCGTCTTAGTTACACAGGACGTGAAGAAAGAGAGTAACGCCAGACGAGTGACGGTAGAGTGCAGAGCAAAAGAGAAATAAGAGGCAAGTCTCCAGACAATGCTGAATTAACTCAAAGAGTTGGTAATATACTACTATCAAATAATAGCTTATATTAATACATCTATAAATACATTACTGGAGAATGAAAAAAGGACACCATGAATCCGTGGACCCACCAGAAGTAAATTTTATTGACACATTCTCGAGGACGTATACAACAAACGATCACACCGATAGATCCATAGGCATATGAGTATAATTAGTTGGCAGTGCCATTATTTACGACAACATGTATTAATAACGTACAAACACTTTATTCGTTCATACTTTTACATAACGTTTCGGGGATGTATGTTCCCCCTCTTCAGATGTATTTTATATTTTCTACACAAAACATATAGAAATTATCAGGTATATCTCATACTAATCTCCAGTACATTGTTACAAATATTAAACTTACATATGTGAGAACCTGAACGTTCTTATGATGCATGCGTATATTGACGTTCAGGTTTGTACTATCTCACATATGTAAGTTTAATATTTGTAACAATGTACTGGAGATTAGTATGAGATATACTTGATAATTTCTATATGATTTTTGTAGAAAATATAAAATACATCTGAAGAGGGGGAACATACATCCCCGAAACGTTATGTAAAAGTATGAACGAATAAAGTGTTTGTACGTTATTAATACATGTTGTCGTAAATAAGAGCACTGTCAACTAATTTAACAAGTGAAAGACAACATTACTCTTATCTAATTTAGCATATGAGTATAGTCAACAAGTGCGAAATGTCAGAGTTAGTACCCTGTATACCCTCCTTTAGCAGCAATGCAGGCAGAAATTCTCCAATGAAGACGTATAGGTGAAGAATGTGGTCTTGCAGAATGACCTGCCATGCAATTTGTACCAGATGCCTCATTTGGGACATATTTCCTGCCAGTCTTGCAGAGCGCGCAATATGACGTTTCATCCAGTCCCAAACATACACAATTGGGGACATATCTGGGGATCGTGCTGGCCAGAATAGTTGGCGTACACCTCGGAGACCAAGTTACACGGGCTGCATGTAGACGTACATTGTCCTGCTGGAAAAGGACATCACCTTGTTGGTGCACGCAAGGTAGCACTACTGGTTGAATGGTGTTTTGGATGGACCGTGCACTGTTCAATGTTCCCTCTACGATCACCGAAAGAGATCGGCCATTGTAAAATATGCCAGGTGTTGGCCCCTTTGTGTTTCTGTCTTATACACTCCAGACGTTGGCGCTCACCTGCACGACGCCACACACGCATACGACCGTCTTTGGCACCGAGTCAGAAGCGTCTTTCATCACTGAAGACAACATGTCGCCATTCGTCCTTCCATAAACGCTCATCGCGACAACACTGGAGGCGATCTGCACGATGTTGGGGTGTGAGCGGAAGACGCCCTAACGGTACGCACGATCGTAGCCCAGTTTCTTGGAGCCGGTTGCGAATGGTTCTCGGTGGTATTCCCCGGAGCAACAGTGCCCGTAAGTTGTTTTTTTTTGTGGGGCTTTAGGGCTCGTCAACATCGAGGTCATTAGAGCCCTTAAAACTTGTACGGGTAGGGAAAATGCAGTTACGCACTAGGGAGAGCCAACATGACTCTCCCCGCGAGTGGGACTCGCCGAATAACTCAACCATTCCCACTAAAAACCCTCCTGAATTACAGCTCAAAACTCAAATCCCAGCATATCTCAAGTCTTTACTTAAAACATTAAAAAAGAAGAAGAAAGAGGAAAATGAAAGATACTCTAGCCCCAATGGCGTCGGGATCGAAAAGAACAAGAGGTGACCAAGGATGATCAGGAAAGAGAAAGGAACGAGCCTAGCACAAGTAAGTGGAAATAATGCCAGACTCAGCTCGTGGCCCCGTGTTCGCCAAACACGTACTTACTAGATGTAAGTCCCCTGGGGGGCTAAGTTGTTGTGAAGTCGAGGAGCGGTCCGATACGACACTTCGTAGGATTCGACGGTCTTGGTGTGCATCTGTGCGTCGCAGCTGTCCGGATCCAGGCTGACGGGCACGTGCACCTTCTTCTGACCACCAGCGACAACATCGATGCACTGTGGACACCTCTCACCCCACAGTGCTCTTGAGCAATTCTGCGGCATGATCACCCAGCCTCCTGAATACCAACTATACGCCCTCGCTCAAACTCCGCCATTTGCAGAAATGGTCGCGGCATGCTAATAATGTTGCAGACACAGACGGAGGTCAGTTTGGCCAGGAAAGCTGACTACCACTGGCTCTGAAGGTCATCAACTTCTGCAAAGCTTGCAACATTCCACGGCTGATAACGAGGTTCCTGGTTTTCCCGCAGTGCTGCGTTTTTGATCATCGCATTATCTGCCCTCTCGTGAGGTTCTGTGCAACTTTGGTATTTCTCAGTTATATTCTTCATGGTGTTATTTTTTTCATTTTCTAGGAGTGTATGATTAAAAAGTATTTAAGTTATTGAATAGGACCGCAAGATCAAGAAAAAATTCTTCAATTTATTTAACGTCAACGTCTTAAATTAATACGAAAAGAGTTCATGGAGAAGTTCTAAATACTCACTTTTAGGGAAAACTATCATTCATTTTCATACGACATGTTCGTGAAACATATTGTCTCGACATTTTAATGAAGATGTTTTATGAATAAAAATAAAATTTTATTCCTCTACAAACTAAAAAAATTGTCACATTACTTTTTTTAGAGTTTCAGTTGACGTTTCTTCCTAAATTATAAAAATATTAAGAATTTAATTAATAATTTCCATATTCCGTTAATATAATCAATGGTTGTGTTGGTTATTCAAGTTGTATCTCTTACATCTATTTTCTCAAACATTTCAATTTAAAAAGTGTTTTTTATTTGATACAGACAATGAAACGTAATATTGCAATGTGCACAACAAAACTAGCAAAACATTTTAAAAATATCCACCAAAGATTCTCTCTTTCTATTTCCTCAGCTCGAATATAGACATTTTAAATCTTGACACACGAAGATAAAAAGAAGTAGAAGTTAAACGCTGGGTCATAAAAAACAAGGCGTAATAAGTACGTTTCATTTCATTCTGAAATAAATGAAATACGAGTCGGCAATAAACTCAAAGCGTTCGTAGATATTCAACAAAAAGCGTTCGTAACTCGTAAAAACGCCAGTGTACACACGTCCGATGGCACATTTCACATGAAGCGGGTTTTCGTAGCGAGACAAACGTTCCGAGACACATCCCTACGTTTTCTGACTGCTCGTACGATCAGACAGACGACGGGTTCCGAACTGTGGGAGGCTTCTTACTTTCACCGCGAGTCTGCGAGGAAGTTTCCTCAGAGACCAGGCGGCCTCCAGGAGCTCCCACCGACAGCACACGAGGCGACGAAACACGAGCGAAAATATTAGCTCTGACATGTATACAACACGAAAGTCAGGCGAAACTCTTATGTTTACGCTCTCGACGTGGTGGAATGAGAGCTACGATTTATGGGTTCCAAGTTTTGTGATACGAAACGGTGGCGATGAACACGGGATGTGTGAAGAGGCGATTGAATAAACGAGGATATTTGGTTTGTGATGAAACCGAAGCTTTTCTTAATATATACAAGATACTGTAAAGAAAGTATTGAAGAAAGAATTAACTCAATATTTGAGTTTTGTAACGACTTTCAACATGTTTTGGGTTTGGTTCAATATTTTTCTCTTAAAAAATATATGTAACCCAATAACGTACCTTATTCATTCTTTACGTGATATTTCAAATAATATATTATTTGTATCCACACAATCAAGCATATAACGGTAAACTAATTAATACCGCACTTAATATTCAAAAGTTGATAAAATACTTTAGTTTTCTGAAATGTGAGATTGTGAATATTTTGAATTAATTAAAAAGAGATTTTTAAACCAGTCACAGTGATGGTTGAGTAACTACACCGTTGGAAAATATGTATTAAATATTCTTTGAAGAGACGAAATTAGTACGAAAATTGAATATTCACTTTTATCTTAATTCTCAAAGATTTTGCACAATTCAACTTTGATTTTGTCAATACGTTTCTTTTATTTTTCTAAGAAGAGTTTTTAAACCAGTTCCGTTGGCATATCCAATCACGAATTACCTTATTTGATATTACGAATAATCCTTGTTTTTTCTTTCAATTCTATGAAGTTAATGTCAAATGTGTACAATGATATTGATGTACAAAGGGTTGAAAGCATAATATAAACAGAGGAGAGGAAAAGAGAAATGCTAAAAAAAGACACGAAAATTTGAAACATTACACCCAGAAGTTTTTGACGGAAACAATAAAACCTGATTTATTGACACATTTTCTCTCACGATGAGCAATCTGCACTTGCATATTATTTCCCTAAAGATTTATTTCTATCACGCAAAGAGAAAGTTAAACTTTTGTAAAACTATTTGTTTCATGTAAACTGGCAAAAGTCGTGGTGTCACCAGTAAAAGATAAAACGTAAATTAAGAAATTGTATGTGATTGGGATATAAAGCTTTCCAAAGAAAGGTCGTCTTTACAGAGCCTTCAGTAATTGCTAGCCCTCATTCATCTCGCTGAGCTCAGTAATTTTCAATTACACGTTTGAACGAGTCTGTGGTTTCTTTTCTTTTGCTGCAACGGAACCAAAAAAAATCAACGAAGTACAGTTCTTACTGAAGGAAAGCCACTTGGAATTTTCATTCCTTCGTACGACAATTTGTTAAATTCCTTGATACGAATATTTGTTAAATTTTAAGGTCTTGTCACTATCCATTCATACATATAGACCATATATTTTAAAGAAATCAGACAATTCTTACTTCTCATTACACATATTTTTAAAATTTTCACTGCAGAAAAAGTTCAAAATGTGAAAAAGTAAAAGATATCAAAAGGTTTCAGATATTTCACTTCAACATTGACAAATTGTTTTAAAATATAAACTCAAAACTTTACAAATTTATATCGTCCTTCACATAGCTTCATATTTAATTATAAATACGTGTTATGTTATTATTCTGCAAGCTGTCCAAATTTCAATACAAATTTCTTCTGAAAGCGCAAGGAGATTACACAAATTCAAATTCCAGTAATTCAAGCATCCATAGATCATAAATATACATAATAACGAAACAAAGTAAAATCCACATCACTAGCTCGGGTTACGAGAACAGAAACATTACCATCACAAGATTCCTTTATTCTTTGTGTTTCATATCTCATTTGAATGTTGTAAAACATATTACAGCATGTTTTAATTTTCGCATAACGAATATAAACCATTAAATTTTTTCCCCCAAAAAACTAATTGTGTAGATTGAAACCAAAAATACCATTTGTGCAAATAAAATATTCAGATTCAATTTTCACATTTTATGCTTCACTTGATACAGTGCTTTGCAGCGTTATTAGTTCACTCATATTGTTAAAATATATTTTGGTTTGAATGATTGGAAATATTACATACATTTATTAGTAAATAAATCTAAACCATTAAAACTAATTGGGAAAAATTATTTAATTTTAAATTAATAATTTATTTTTATAGTACTTCTACTATCTCAAAATTCACATCATTTACGGTTAACAAGAAAGTTTAATATGATACTTATTTTTACCCTCAATCTTGTACTTTTATTTATCTTAACACGAACAATATATTAGAGTTTTTTTTATTTCGTGAATACATATAGCGATTAATTTAAATATTGCTCAAAACACGCATATTTATTGTGCTACAGAATGAAATAAATTAAAAATAAAGTATTAATTTTTGTTATTGAACTTGGAATTGGATTGAGAATTATAATTGAAAATCGTCAAGAATCATAATTTTCCTATACTGCATTATCAATAAGGAGCAAGAATGCACATCCTCACATAAGTTTGACATCAAATTTTGAAATTATTTATATCAGTAAATAAATTGATATTCTTATTTGTTTAGTTTGGTAAAAAAATTTAACTAGCATTTAAAATATTTCTTTTTTGAAATATTGTACAATGAAAGAGGTATTTGAAATGTTTGGGTATCACAAAACATACAAATTGTTCTAAGTTTCATTCAAACATATCCTTCACTTTATATTTCTAGCTGTACATTGCGAAAGTAAATTTCCAGTTGAATACATTGGTTCGAGTATGGACAGATTCAACGTAGTACACTGTCTTGGACCTTGCAGTCACCTTAGATCCAAACTTCCTCTATCACCCTCATCGTCTCATTAAGTCAGTGTTCCTTCTCGCCGAATCGTATGTCACCTCTCCTCTCACACCCACACACTTTCCAGAATATCATTCTAGTCGTGTTTCGTGTTTCTCCTTGCTTCGTATCACAGTGACCAGTGAGAATCCGAAAGGCAAGGACTGGAGAACTTTTGTGTGCGCCCACCCGCCTGCCTGTCTTGCCGGCCGGCCTCAGGGCAGTGACGGAAGAACAATGGCTTATTCCCAGCGCGCCGCTGTACCTGGCAGGCCACATTACGGCTGCGGAGTCGAGTTAAGCCTCGTGCGACTTGGACACAATGTAGCTCTACGATGTATCAAGTCTGAAAAGGGGAGTAGTTATGCAATGTTTGAGACAATCTTTAGATTATTTTACACTTTCATATTAGTATCATAATAATACTAATCAAAAGAATACACTGAACTGTTTTAATTATTTATCGTAATGCTTCATAAAAGTGTTTCAATCTTAAAATATATCAAAATATTACTCTAATGACATGTTCTTATGCGCCATGTTTTAAAACTAATGCTGAGCTCATACTTATAAACTATCATTATTTTTTAAAGTTAAAAAAAAATCCCTCAAATTTTCCGCAGGTAACAATAGTTTTTATGTATAATTATGACAACTTGTGTTTTCTTTACAGTTAAACTTATCATGATGTGCACAAGAAATGTAATAAAGGTATTATCCTAAGAATTGTTCTGAGATCTCAGAATATTGAGTCTAAAAACTTTTTAAAGTTTCGCGAACATAATTTGTTCCGTCGTGTAATTGTAACATAAATTATTATTTAACTGTTTAAAAATTCCTACGATTTATTTCTGGCATTGCCCATCAATTCCGATACTTCAAAAATGGCATTTTTTCTTATAGTCTATATAGAACGATGAGCATCCTTCCTAATATGAAATAATAGTGATTTCCACACACGACATAAGCACGACATGATTTCCACATAAGCAGAGAGAACGTACATCATTGTCACCGAAGTGTTCCGTAAATAAATGAAATATCTAACTTGTACACATGCAAATGCACTACGAACCACAATTAATACGAGAAAAGCAAATAAATTATCCTGGCGATTGAGCTTTTATCATAATTATAATAAAACTGCAAACAACTCATTTTCTGGTGTACTTTGATAATGTTAAATAACTCAAACTGTGAAAAAAATGTCGGTTTGATATAAAAAAAACTAGTAAAATGTTGTAGATAAATCCTCAGTTCTAGAGCCCGCTAGTTTTTCATAAATTTGGTAAGTTTACTTGCATTATCATTACCATCCATACCACTCGCTAGTCATTTTTCCGATATTAAACTGGCATATATTTCAAGATTTTATCGGTTACTTCTTTGCTATAAGGTTTTAGCAGACGTAAGACTGTATATTAGATACGAACGATCTAACTTTTTTTTTACTACAAGAGGTTTCCCATTCACGCATCTTAAACAAACAATAAATGTGTTACTAACGCTGCCTAATAGATGTATATAATATTAAGAAAACATAATTTTTTTTACAGTTATACGATTTGATAGTAGAGATTACTTGGTAAACGTTTTCATTGTCATTTATCAGAAAGTGGAGAGAAGAACTTTTTCAGAATATTCCATTACGTAGAAACCAATCCGTATCATTCATATTGATTACACGTCTCAAATTCTTTCATACGCAAATATTATCCTGCTTTTCTTTTCAGTATACATTTATTGGGATATAATTTTTCATTTCTCAAGTAACTCGGTCGAAATAGTCCATACATGTTCTAAACTCGTAATTCGAATCAATCAATGAAGTTATGATTTAAAATTATATACATTATTATATCTTAAAATTACAGGTCGGATTGTCCCCTCTAAATTATTTATCCATCATAATGTTAAATTTATCTGATGTCAAATAATGACAATGATGTCATTGTCAACTTAGAAAATATTGAAATTGTCATATCCTACTCAATAGTCAAATATATTGTTTTTAATTTAGAATTGTGAAAGATTCAATAATATTATAGACATGTTTCAGGTTTAAAATCCGTTCTTGGAGAGAAATAAAAACGTAAAATAAATTATTGAAGGGACATTTTCGTTGAGCTCTTCTGATTGCCAGCCTCATGAAGTCTTTGATAAACCCCGCAATTTTTCTTTTTTTCTCCTGACATCCACCAACCGCAGATGGCTGCAGGAGTGACATCAAGGACAATGTGACAGAGGAGATGGCGTGCCACAGGAATAGTGGCGCTGTAGGTGGCAGGTGACGTGTACCCTCGACACGCGACACAAGCCCTCACTCCTACAGGTGACATGTATCACTGATGTCTCAGGAAATCGAAGCAGCGGGAGCAGCAGTCGTTCTGATACGGCTCAGTTTCTAACCTGTTGGACTCAGTTAAAAAATGTCCGATGGAATCACGGGGGGAACACGCCTCTCTGTCATCTCTGATTTTTATCACAAATGTTGATGGAAACGAGTGGATCATTTTTTAGACAATTCTTTATTTGCGGTTGGAATCTATACTAATAGAAGTGAATTCTGGGGAACGTTTTTGCCATGGAAACGGGAAAAAATATTTAATGAAATCATTTGAAATTTTAAGGAAGTCTTCTTAAGGATTATTTCTCGTTACGTATAATGTACGGTTATTAATGATGAAATACAAGCGCAGAACACAATTAAGATTGACTGCTCATGTAGATGTGGGAATAAACTCTCATGACTGATACTATCAAGCTTTCTGACGTGTCAGCCAGGAATCAGTTGCGTTACATGTGGACCAGAGTGATTAGTAGTTTGACTGATCACAGAATACTGCCATTTTTACGTAAAATTGACTCGTAACTTAAATACACATATAAAGACTCTCTTCAGAGACAGATTAATTTGTTATGCGTAGTTTGATTTGAGAAAAGAAACATGCAAAAGTATTTTGACCCCAATTTATTGAAATATATCTAGAAATTCATAAAAATGTAATTCCATTCAATGCAACTTGACAGGAAAGTGCCGGATACCTGGAAACGCAAGGGCAAACTAAGAAAGTATAAGTGCATTAGGCCAAACTCTGGTGAGAACAATCCACAGAATGTATAATCTCAGTGACGAAATTCTGGAAACAAAATTAAATAAAGTATGATAATAACCTGTACATGTAAATTTACAAACATATTTTCGTTAAATTACAAACATATTGACATTATATATGTATTATAACTGGCAGCTAACTTTTTATCTTATCTAGGAACTTTTGCTGAAATTTTTGAATCCGCCTCTGCCTTAGGGCCCTTGATCGGAATTGATGGGATGGTCCCTTGCTTGCTTCCGGAGAGTAAATTAGTTTATTGTCCTCCACGTGGTCATACGCAGTCTGTACTGTTTTTCGACAATAAATTTATTATTATTTATTATGATACGAAGAACATTGTTTTTAAGCACACAATCTAAAAGTGAAATAAAAAACAAAAATTCAGAGATATTATCTATGCGCTTTGTTTATAAAGCATTCTTTAAAACTTTTATTCTTCCTGGATTAAAAAAAAAATTTCTTGTATGTTTCATATCTTTATACACTACTGAAAACTGTTTGTATATATGTATGTTTTCGACGCAGTATTAATTTTTGCTATCACAAAAGAGAAACTTGTATGTCACGAAAGTAGAGGAATACAGAAACTAACATATGAATTTAGGATATGATAAGAAAACACCGGGCAACGCCAAGAAAACTGAAATAGCTGAAAATACATTGTTAGTAATTTTTACTATCTTAGCTACATAATTAAACTATCAACTTCCACGATCTTTTGTTGACTCATATTATATATTTCTCGCAATGTATCGTCAACAGGTTTGAAACTTCGTCAGGTCTTTCTCGATAATGTCAATTAATTTATATGGATACATGACTTACTTCCTAAAAACATCTAAAACGTTAAATACCAGGATATTAGACTGGGAAGGAAATTATTATAAACGCTACAAGTCCAAAATGATGGGAAATTTGTATCTATGTGAGGAGAGAGAAACATTATCGGGTATTCATTTATCAATATTATGATAATTTTGAATGAGATTCCTGTATTTTTGTTGTTGTTTATTTTTGTTCTTTGTTTTAATTTTGTTCTCTTCCGAATACGATGTAATTTCATTCATGTAGACTTATTAATTTTTACCACATGTTGGCATGTTTGAGATGTTAATGCCACGTATATATTTAAATATATTGACATTATTGAGAAACACCTAAGTCGCAACCCTGTTGACGAAACGTTTTGAGTATAATATATTATTTGTCTATAGAAAATAGTGAAGTTTATAATTATCTCTTGGTTTTAGTAATAGACCCGCTTGGTCTCAGTAAACTTATTTAAAGTTTTCATCTCCAGAAACTCTTTGGATCTCATCCCGTCATTAATACAAGGTGTTTCTTCACTTTTAATGTGGTGTAGTGGGTCGGATATAAAAAAAAATTATTTTCACACTATTGAGAGAATAAATACATGATGAAACGAAGACACCACAAAACCATATTTTTTTTCCGTTTTGTTATAATAACCATTAAAATCTGTGATAATATTTTTATACATTTTTTGTACTTGAGACTGGGTGCCCCATTTTATACTGAAACTTTGATATCCTAGTTTAAGGAATATTAATGAAATAAAAAAAGTCAGTCCAACAAAAATATTTTTGAAAAAGACATATTTCAAAAGTTTATTGTAACAATTTTACTTGTTTTGAAAATACAATTTTCCTCAAAATGTTATGTTATAGTGGGATTAAATTTATTCGTGGAATACAGAGGATGTGGATTCATATTCAGTACACCTTACAAAAGTACTATACGACAAACAAACTTTTATGAATTTGTGCATGTCTCCTTGACAAAAGCATCTGTAAATAACACGATATTGAACCACACATATTAGAACAGATGAAAAAGCAAAGCCCGCAGGGTAAGCAGAAAATAGGTAACATGCTGAGGCTGTTGTTAACCACCAGAATACGAGGAAGGAGGGAGAATATTATTTATAGTTACTTCGTTAAAGGTGAATTATGAGAGCGTAAACCACCCGTGGCCATTTGTGCAAGCTCTCGGCTTACGTTGGGAGTACCTCGTTGCTTTTTTTTCGAAGCAGTTAAAATAAACTTTGTCGATGTAAATACAGGTACAACTACAGGTCTGTTTCTGGTCCAGCGGGCTATCGTTAATATCGGCTACTTCCAGACCACGCAGTGAGAAGATTTGTATTGTGGAATGCGAACTCTCGATAATGCTTTTGTGCTTCAATAGATTTTACGTTAATCTCCTGGAAAAGCAGGAGGGTATAATGATACTGTACGCGACTGCTAAAAATTAAAATAAAACATTTCTGGTTACAAGCAGTTAAAACTCATTAAAATTAATAAAACCTAATAAAAAAAACAAAATTTAAAATTCGTAGAAAAAATTATTTTACAGGACAAGATTGAATTTTAGTCAAAGTTTCATAAAGTTACCGTCGAATTCTTTTACTTAACGACTTATCAGAGCACATTAATACGATTGTGCGTTTATTTGCAGATGATTGTACTATATATCCGAATATTAAAGAAGATAGAGACCGAAATATGTTACAGTGCGATCTAAACGAATTGTGGGAATGGGCTGAGACGAATAAAATGAAATAAACCCTCTAAAAAGTAAATCTTTGTTTTTCTAGGTCAAAAATAAAACCTTCTCTGAACTATTCATTAAATAATCAGATAATTTCTGAAGATTCAAGCGATAAATACTTGGGTGTTATAATTTTTCGTTATAACGTTTCATTAGTTCGACCTATACTGGAGTACGGTGCAGCTTGCTGGGATTCGTATAGGGAGGGTCAGATCAATTGAAAAAAAGATCGGATTAGATCGGATACAAAAAAAGCAACATTTCTTATGGGTAACACATTTAATATTAATTTAGTGTGGGGTACACTTTCCTATCCAATAAAGTTAGCGTGTCTGTGAGCTCTCTTTAAAGTCTACATGGAAGAGCTTGCGTGAAAATCAGTGAACCAACCGAATTACATTAGTCACGGCAACCACAAACGTAAAATAAAATGTAGGAAACAGAAAACGGATATTGGTAAATACTTCTTTGAAAATAGAACTATATAACTGGTATAGACTGGTATAACTAACCTGCAGCAACACTAACGAAAGTACAAAAAAAAAAAAAAGGTTTCCGCAACCGTCCTATTGTTTCTACGAAATGGAAGCACATGTGAAATGCAGTGAAGTATAGTGAGGTGATTGGAGTCTAAAACCGCAGAAAACGCTCAAAGTGAATAGTAGTAGTGAGGTGTAGTAAAGTGTGAATGAATGTTCACAGCAACCCTGTTTTGGTTTTATTTTTTGTATGTATTAATTTCTTCTAATTATGTTCTAGCAACTACTTTATCACTAAGGGCATAGAAGTAACAATGATATATGTGGGTATATTGAGCGTGTTTGTATGTACAAGTGTTTTACTGTAACTGTTTGTGAGCGAAGTTGTGTTTGTGCATGTATGTGAATATACACACATGTGTCTCTTGTAGATAATTAATTTCTTAAATCTAATTTCGTTCTCTTTTTAACCTTGTATAGTAATTTTCTTTGTCATTTTATATCGTGTGTGTGTATTTTATAGATATTTGGGGGATGATTTCTTTTGTAACTTCGTATTATTTTATTATGTAAGTTTTCTTTTCTATCTGCCACCGAGCATTGCTCACTAGCAGACTACTATATTTATATTATTATTATCATTATCATTACTACCACTACCTTGACGAGCACTAAAACCCCAAGAAAAAATAAACTACTATTATTATTAAATTAGTCGAATAATATAACAAAATACTTCCTGTGAAATATACAAATTAAGATGTAAACTATCGGCGTTTCTCACCTAGACACAACAAACGTTGTTTTAAGAGCCAACAGCTAAATGTAAAAACAACACAATCATTTCTCGGCGCATCTAATCAATAAGACTTTTTATAATATTAAAAAAAATTAAAAAATGTTTAGTATTTCATACTCCCAGAAAACGCCTCCAAGATAATTCCATCTTATAAGAATATAAGTAAGTAATTATACAAATATCTCACTCTTTCATAATAAACATGGAATCTAATAAATAATGAATGATTTCAAAAGAAATTCGGAGGTGACTAAGTTTATAAAACATAAGATTACACCCCATCGGTGGAATAACAAACAAAAATAATGATTTTTAAATTTCTCCTCGTCTAACCATTTTCGAAGGACATAACTAAAAGAATTTCACTGTGGAAGAACTGGTAGAGTCACGTTACCCCATGTAGTTCACAACATCTATTAAATTATAAGTCAATAAATTGTATACGTAAGAACCCCTTGTGTTCGAATGAATATTTATTTCAATACAGAAAAAGTGTTTGGCATCGCACGTAACACGTGACCTGCATATACTTCATAGCCTTCAAAATCCATCAATAGTTTATATAGTTTAATGGCAATACCGGCACAAGTTTGACGCCTCTGAACGTATCCCGCTAAGTCTGAATTGCTGAACTGCATGCATTACAGATCTAAATGCTTTTTCTTAAAATTAAATAACCCAAAAAATTTAAACTAAACAAGAGGCCTGAGAAACGGTCGCATGTCGTTATTTTTGTGATCAGGCCACTTAATAAGTTAACAACATGCAACCGTTTCGGCCACCTTATTTTGAGCCTCATCAGAGCTAATAATACACCTCACCCTTCTCACCATTAACCGCACCCTTACTGGACGCATGTGATCACCTTCTCGAGATACTTTAGTCGTTCATAATCAATATTGTTTATTCCAAAATAAAGGAAATAATAATGAACGAATCATGAAATGTTTGTATTATGACTTAATAATCGAGGAACCCTAACTCGTTGGCTGTTTTGGCTGGAAATCCATTGGGACATTTAATTTTAAATTCATAAAGCAGTCAAATACAAATGTTAATGACGATAAGTGCTCCTAGACTGTAAAAAAGAAATAACATGGTAAAATCACATT
>NNCF01127687.1:17855-80460 GCA_002313205.1 Laupala kohalensis | reverse complement strand
TATTTGATCCCGATAAATTTATCTTTACTTTCAAAACAGAAAATACATTTTTTTGAGAAAAGAAAATAATTTTACATCTTTTATGATAAACATCTGGCCGCCGAAAAACAGCTTGCAAACATGGTCGATCACCGACAAGCACATACGTGTGCACCACCCACCAATATAATTCTCATCCATTTTTCATAGCGAAGGCGCAAAGCGTCGTGGAAACGGGAGCTTGTTAGTCTGGCGTTCGTTAGTACCCGGCTACAGATCTGATTTATTTAACAGCGAAGCAATGGAGAGAGTTTTGGTTGGCACTGTGCTCGCGTTGGGGGAAAACAGAGAGACGAATAAGACTGCAAAGAATGTGATGAGGTACTATGGAGGAGGAGGAAATAGAAATTGCTCCAAAAAAAAGACACGGAAGGAAAACAAGAGACCTAGAGTAGATTAAAAATTAATAGATCGTCAATGCCATGTTATGAATTGGCCATACAACAAAGTTACTTATGAATTTCGTGGAAAATGTTTAAACGTTGGAACTATTTAAAATACGAGTTAAATCTAAATTAAATAACTACACATAAAAAAAAAATTCATAGTAAATATCTTCATTTGAGTTTCATTAGACAAAACAAGGTGAAAATAATAAGTCAAAAATATTTCAATAAAGCAATATAACAAATAATATTACAATGAAAACAAATATTTTTTAGAGCCGTCAATACAGCGACACATGTGAAAAGAGAAGTGTGAGGTGTACAAAGTTTAGCACAAATGGAAGGGATTACTACTCCGAACATTGTGTCACGCTACACGACATGAAAAAATAATGCGATTCCGTATAGTGTCTTTGTCGTCACGTTGGCAACCATGCCGATCGGTTGGCAGACCTGATGCAGCGACTAACATTATGGGGATTCCCCAATTGAGCCCACCGTGCGCGCGTGCGCGTAATCCGTTCAACGTTGCTGCATGGCTTATTAACCTTCCGCTGCCACCGGTGCTCTAGCCGCTCAGTCGTTTAATATAAATGAAGGGTTTCTCGTTTAAATTAGTACGCGTTCATGTCACGATGAAAGGGATCACTGTGTGTACAAATAGTTTATACACAGGGCAGAAAGATTGCAATTTAATTTTATCCAATCTCTACAATATTCGTCAGAAGTATAGTTGAATTTCTTTCAAACAAGTTGTACACATTTATAATACAATTGTGTTCTGTACATAATGTTTCATTGACATATAAGTTTTCAAATTGGTTGCAAACCTAGTATAAGTTTGAATGAACCTTTAAAAAGTTGAAATATATAGAAGACTAAGTACGTTAATAACTATAAGTGATTTCAAGCACTCATTTTAAAAAGGTTTCGAAGAAAAACTCATTTGAACAAAATTTAAATGAATGATCAAAATACAGCATTACAAAAAATTGATTTTGTATACAGTACCCAGGAACTACATAATAGACTGCTGATGAGGCATCATTTTGATTCTATTACTAAATTTCTCAAGCAGTTCTGCCGATCTACGATTAGAATGATATCTATCTCTAGGTAACTACTCCCATCCCAAAGTAGACAAGGCGTGCAACAACAAGGAACAAACACCTGGAATCATGTGACACCATCGCCCACAGCACCTTGTGATTGTTGCGGTCACGTGGATTATCGGCTTGGCGCCCCTTCAATCGCCCGGGGCGACCACCCGCTGTCCACCGCCCACCACCGCCGCCGCCGCCGCCGCCGCCTCATTATGGGATTCCACATTAGAGCCGTGAGAAGCGCAGAGAGGGACAACACTACTGCAGTAGCGCTGCAGGGCGCAGGTGGGAACCCGTTGCAGCAGCGTTGTACTGTTCGTTCGTAACGCGAGTGACGCAGGCAGCAATGCAGGCACCAAGCGCAACACGTGAGTCCATACGCATAAAATTTTCCAGACTTACCAAAATTGATAGACAACCGTACAGTTTCATCTTNATATATATATATATATATATATCAAAGTATATAAAATACTCGTATGTTTTAAATCTATCGATAACATGTTCGTAAAATGTAAACTCCACGTGAGTTATTTTCTCTTATTAAATTGAGTTAATATATTATAATAAAATCAGTAAGGATGTTCTCTTACATCCAGTTATTTAAAATGAATTCCACGATATTTTCGATTCAACTCATCAATGAACTTCGTCGCAAATATTATAATGATCGCAAGCCTCTAAAATTTTAAAAAAACAGTTCAAGTTTCCTAGCGATGCATGTACAAGGGTCCATACATACATATTTTTGTTTGTGCCATTTGTAGACTAGCTACTAAAACAAGATTTAAAAAATCTCCATAAGTGAAAATTAGTTATCAGTTAAATTTTCATTTATAACTCATTTTCATAACTCACTAGGTCATTTCAATTGTGGAAGTATAGTAGGATCAAAATTCACGTTGGATGGAACTCAAATCGAACAATATTCTAACGATAGCTTTACACCACGACATTGATAAGTCGGTTCTTTTACTTCTAGATCACTTTAGTACTAAAACGAGGGTACAATTATTCAAACATCACAGAGAAACAACCCGACCATTCAACATTGAAGTCAGTTCCTGCCTTCTGTGGTGGGGGGAAGGAACAGCCTCTAATTCGAGGATTTACGACTAGATGGCGATACTTTGATAGCTAAGGTCGCAGAATACCTTCATATAGGAGACCGGGAAACTAACTAAAACTTCGGATTTTCTTATAACAGTGAATGTATTATATTGAGTCGGCGCATAATAACAGTGAAG
Source organism: Laupala kohalensis (assembly GCA_002313205.1). Taxonomy (NCBI): domain Eukaryota; kingdom Metazoa; phylum Arthropoda; class Insecta; order Orthoptera; family Trigonidiidae; genus Laupala; species Laupala kohalensis. The sequence continues at coordinate 77,685 of NNCF01127687.1, read as the reverse complement.
ACACGACAAGGATTTAAGGATCATAGACTTGTATATTCCCAACTCAGAATGTTCAGAAATTGCTCTTGTTCAGTAACGAACTTTTTGGTGTAAAGACTAATTTCCTGAGTCGGTATAAGCTGCAACGTAACTCTCGCTCTCGCCAGGCAGATACTAGCCAGTCTATGGCTGTGTGTGCTAATGGGGTGAGATAGTCACACTGTCCACGGAAAGGGTTTCACCACGTACTTGGGAAATCGTGGTCGGTTGGGAAATCCGGAAGGTGTATGCCGCATCAGTGGATCGTTCACTTCGAATGACAAATGTATCCAGAATAGTGTTTATGTTGCTCCTCTTTCACCCCCGCGTACTCACTTTTGGCTCGCCAGGCAGAGTAGGAGTTATGTTGCGCCGGCTATTCTTATAACGTGAACTTCTTCTTATTTTTGTGAGAAAGAATCTTGCAGAAGATACTTATAGATTTATGAATCATACTCCTTTTTATATAATAAAATCAAGCTCAAGAGACTTTTACTTATGAAGGAGACGCTTATGAAAATTTTTAGGTACATACAGTGTACTTCACGCCAAAATTTCTCAATTATAAGAAAAATGAAGGCTGACTCATTTCTATATTTATATGCACACTCATTTTAATAAAAAATTAAAATCTCTAATCACATAAAAAACTTATTAAACATAAAAAAATATAAAAGCTTATTAAGCATGGAATCCCACTCCTGGATTAATAATATTTGTGAACCCTGTTAAAAGCAGCATACATACATGAGCCAGGCCCAGTCATAAGTTCTTAAGATCTGTTATACACGAGTGTAACGCGTATTGCGTTCATCCGGTCGGATTTAACCAAACGCGCAGAGTAGAGAACTCGTTAAAGGAATTCATTTTCAGTTCAAAACATCAAGAGACCCGGTTGGAATACTTGTTTCGTACTCCATAGCAACGCAACGACAGGGTAAATATACTACAGGGAACTCGGTTTTGAAGCTTCAAATTGAGTTTTTTTTCGACAAATACCCAATCATTTGCATTCAAACTCCTATGAAATACTAAGTATTTATCGATACATCCGATCATATTCGTTTCACCTTATTTTTCATTGTTATTCTATTCTTATTCCACTTCCTTCCAGTAAATCGAATTTTTCTTTAATTTTGTTCCAGATTCTAAAAGTCGAGTTTCCGTTTCCGGCCATAAGATCGCTCCTTGGTCTTTTGTTTTCTCTACAAGGCAAAGATAGCGAAGTTGGCTCATATTTACAAAAATGTTTTTGTTCATAGCGGTACTTTAGTAAAGGTATTATTGATATCCATCAACACACCATTGAATACCGTTACTAAATATACGCGCAAGGAACACAATGAAAACATGATCAAATACACTGCCCCACGAAATGGACGGCCCAGTAAATTCATCGTCATAACTTGTATGTTTTAAAATGTAACAAAGTGTAATTTGGACCGAGGAAGCTCCCATGTTTTCTTTTCAAGACACTTTCTTATTGGGAGTCAGTGCCACCCACATCACGCTGTACCACCCTTAAGGTAAGGAAAAATGCAATTTTCGAGAAAATCGAGCAAAAATATCACACTTCAAAATGATATTTCGGGAATTCCTTTAACGTCGGGAAGAGCTAGTCTCNCGCTTAATATAGACAATATCATGTTTTATAGATATGCAAATATTATTTGCATATCCCCACCCCCTTCTTCCCCACTCTTTCTGAAAACGGTGTATCTCAGATGTTCTAATACTACTCAGGGTTATGTGTATTTGTCCCAAGTACATGATTTTTGTGTTTTTTCGACATTGGAATAAACCAACTGAGAGCTACTCCGTTCAACATTTCATCCCTTTTGGAACATTGGGGTTTTCTCACGTTTAAATCAATTTACTCGTGATTAAAAGTATTGCATCTAGCTATGTTAGGCATACGCAGTACATTTGTATGAAAAAGTTTAATCCCATCGTCTAACAACCCCCAATGAGGGGATGTCCACCCCCCTCACCCTTAACACATTCCTGAGTGACCGCGAGAAAATGTTTTACGAGAATAAGCTAGGGAATCGCTTGGTGTGTTAGCGCAAAAATGTTCAAGTTAGTCACTCCATTAGTTATCCGCTTTTTTTTTCATAAAAAAATAGGGAAAAGTGCCATCTTTTACCCTTAAGGTAGTACTAGTGTAGATAGAATTAAATCACTAAAATATCTTGAATCGGTATAAATGAACATATTAATGTGTATTTATTGAGATTTAAACTAAAAAAAACATACCTCACCGGACATTTAAATAAAATAATTGGAATTATAATTGATGGTGTAATACATTGTGTCTTAAGGGAGAAAATACTTATTTGTTGAATAGTACCAACAATTAAATCATGAATGTGATGGGAGTTTACTGTGATTCCAAGTAAATTTTCCGTAGCATTTTTACATGACTTTTATCTGTAAGTCACCGGACATTCGAGAAAGCTATTTAATATTTTCTGAGGTGAGGCATAAATCTCGAAACCGTTTTGCTCGACCGCCATGTTTGTACATGTCTTTATGCGTTTCAAACGAGACAAGCGAGCTCCCCAGTATTGTTTGTACTGCATTATTAACTGATAGGTACCAATTAAATTATGTTTTTTTTTCCTTCATTATTATTCATTTTAGACCAAGTAGAATAATAATAATAAAGAAAATAATTAAACATTTCCATAAATTGACTAACTTGGAGTGCTGATCCCACCTACGTTCAAATTTTTGTACTTGTTGAACGGATAATGGTAGCATTGCGACTTTGACCCCGTAGGAAGCGCAGAACCTTACTGTGATCGACGTATGACGTAAAGATTTCTCTTACCATTAGCGTGGGTTAAACTCCCACCGAGCAACGATGGGTCACTATTTCGAATTATCATTCATCTTGCACTACGCCTTCCAATAGGTAACCCTCTCGCATTTGTAAGAGGCGGGTTTTATCACATTCCGAATTAGGAGTGTCATGTCACGAGATTAGCAGCTTGCTGTCATGAATAGTGAGATACTCCTTAAATTCATTTAAAAAATTACTGTACACAATTAAATCACTATATTTTTTACAAATAAATTACATTTTACCGATGCGCATCTAGATGCAACAAAGTTGTATCCGGTAATTCACATCAACAAGTACACTTCTAATCTGTGGACTGAGGATCATCGTCTCAACCTTCTATATTACATAAATATAAAATTAAGCATAGATTTTTTCATTGTTTCTTGATTTCTCTTACACCAAGTCGCTAATTTCTTTTAACCCATCAGTTTTGTACGCGAACAGCAATGTACACAGATTTCTCCATATTAATTATAGACTGCTCTTCGAGTTACTGCCGGGACATATCCGAGAAAGAACAAATAATACTTCGTAATGTCTATTTTTTTTAATGCGTATGTTATATATTACATTTCAAGATTTCGATCACTTGTTAAAGAACAGAAACTAGAATGATAAATTATGTAATAATCTACTTGTCTATTATAATACAGCACGTAAATTTTTGTCATTAGGTATTCCTAATTTCAGGGATTTTGAATCTCGTGTTATTTTGACATAAGCAAATTCATAGAAACGTCTACGAAATTAGAACGTGACATACCTTGACCAAGATTAAGGTTTTGAAATGATTTTGTTTTCGGTGATGTGACATATCTACAAAATGTTCTTTATATATACAGAAAAATAATGAACGTTATTTTATTATTCTTAAATTTTATTTTAAATGTACTAATGTTATGGGTACGAGGAAACTAGATCAGATGTTATCAATAATATCTTGAAAATCGCTTTAAAATCATCGATTTCTAAAAATGTATCAAGGAACACATACCGACGTAGAAATGTACTAGATTAGAAACAGGTTTAATAGAATGACAGCACAACCTTCGTTAAAGACAGAAAAACTGCTCCTCAGGCATTTGGCTCATCCTAACCTGCTTTGCGGTCACTTTCTAAATGTTCGGCGCTAATCCAGAAGAACCTATTGAAACGACACCCTGAAACCGAAATTCTCATAAATCTAATGTCCTACCATTAATTAAGATACATTAACCACTCATCTTGCATTTCTCTATGTTAACTCATTTCTCTCATTTATCTTAGAATGTATCAACATTTGAAACGTGAACCTACGACACCACGTTTCTGAGATGTTATCTCACCAAAGTACATAATTTAAATCTTATTTATAATGACAGGGCAATAAAAGAGGTAAAGACACATTTAAGTGAGCTAAAACGGGACATCATACTAATGTGATTCAATTTTGTTTTATTCATCTAAAATATATGAGCTGTCACTAAATAAAGTAATATTCATAGTTAATTTTACCGCCATGCGAACTAGGAAAATCTATACTCGTTTTGCTCTTGTTTAGTCGTTGAATATTGGTTACAGCTAGCAACCTGTTCAGCTCCAAACAATAACCTCTCCGAAAAAATTCAAAGAAATTTAAATTATAGCGCTTGTTTGTCGTGTTGTATCAATGCATCAATCGTTGATGCACTGCAAAGATATTGAGCTATTCAAATAAAAAAGTTAATCTAATACTTTAAATAGAATCCGGTCACAATTTATTCATTATTTTCATCTCAAAATAATTTTTTCCATAAAATACTACAATATAATGCATTAAGAAACATTTCTAGAATACTATATTGACTAGATAATTAGAAATTTACAAAGACATCCTTCCCAGAGCGAACGTTTATTATCGCTTGCAAACAAAAATAAGTTCAGCATATCCCCTCTCACCAAAGATCATTGAAATAAGATATAACTTACAGTCTAAAAAAACTGAAGTCAAGAAATTCTACATATCTTTGGTCATAGGAAATATAAAATTCCAAACAATCCATTGTCCAACTCATCCTTCTGACTAAAAAGAAATAGTTTCGTTGAGCAAGACTTCCATATTTATAAGGCAAGCGCCGTGGAAATCGCACGGACCCTCAGCACGCGGCCATAAGGAAGAGACATAAGCGGAATGAAGGGGAAAACGAATATAAAAAAGTCTGCCTTCCTCCTTCCCAATATTAATGAAGCTGAAATAAAATACCCGCGCGTGCATCGCGAATATACAACATGCAAGGAGTTCCCATGATTGGGGAAGAGGAATAGGGGAGTTGACACGAAAGGTTGCGGCAAAAGTGTTAGACATTGTGTAGGAGACGATGCAAATGCTAACGATGGATCGAAGCCAATTTCAAGGACTAAGTAGTTTTAAAAACCTGGTCATTTATATGTGTAGGTATCAAACCTACAAAACCCACTCCATGCTCTTAATTTTTCAAAAAACTTTTCTTTGAGAACAAAGATTTTTTTGTCATCGTGGAAGATCATGTTGCATGGAGTGGTCTGTCAAGAAGAAGGCAGTGCACTGACTACTCATTTTGTATCATTTCCTTTCATTTAAATTCATTTAATTTTTACTTTTCTCAAATGATTTATAGCAGTTTGTAAAGGTCCACCAGAATAAAAAAAAGCTTTCGAAAGTTAAGTATCACTTCAACTCGTTCTTCATCGGTTATTCTCATTACTTCGATAGATTTGTTTACTTGATTGTAGAGAATGATTCAGTTTATTGAACTAAATGACCATGTCACGCTCTATTTGTGTAATACATTATGGATGAATTCATTTACTAATACAGACTTTCAGCAACGCACAAAGATGTTAAAATACAAAAAGGTAAGAGCGCCCAAAAGAACGATATTGTTATTAACATAAAAAGTTATCAAAGTTTCTAAAATTACGTTTAAATTTTCTTCATAAGAATTAACGCACGATAATTTCTACGAAACTACATGGAAAATTTAACTTTCAAAATTTCAAGAAATATAAATAGTCAATCTCTCTCTCTTTTTTTGTGGGGTTTTAGGGCTCGTCAACATCGAAGTCAATGTCGCAAGTTTCTCTTTTTACTGATTTTCAAGATATTATTTCATTCTTAACATTATATTCCCATTACATTATGTTCATTCTTTTATAATATGTAACTTCTGACCAACAATATATTTTATACAACCTTTATATTGTAGGGCATTTGTAATATCATTTACGTAACAAAACATTTATTATTTCAATGAATGTTTTGAAATGAAACTATTTTGAAAAATAATAAAACAATTTTTTGCTTTCACTCTACAATTTTGCTATAAGAAAGCAGAACGTGTTAAAATATTACAGTAACTTTCAGTGCACAGCGAGCCATACATTTGAAATTATTTTAGAGAACACTCTCACAAAGTATCCGTATAATTACATTTACGTATGGAAATCACTATTAAAGTGAACCACACCAAAACAATTTTTTTAAACATCATGCAGAAGCTCTTACGTGACTGCTATGAAATAAAAGTTTGGGAGCCTCGGGATTTAGAAGGAAGGTGGAGCTATTTTGGTTCCTGTATAATGAATCACCGTCTCATCACGCAACTTAGTTCAAGGGTAATGAGAGAAGCAGTTGTGTTTGAAATGAGATATATGAGGCTGTAAAATCAGTATTGTACATTCGCGATGGGCATGGAACTCTGAAGGGGGTTTTAGCGCCTGCGCTTCTGAATATTTCTTTATTATCACGCAACATTTTCACGGATAACGTAGTTTAACATTCAAACGTCGACTTCTTTTGCATTATTTTAGTGAAAAGTTCTGACGTATAACTTTCAAAATAAATTTTTCATTTCTGATAGTCCTTGAGAAAAGCTTAATACCAGAAATATTTTCATTGTTAGTGAAATCGTACGTACTATAATTAAACCATTGTGCTGCTGTCGATATTTTATGTCTGTAGAGAGCAAAATAATATATTGTTATTCACGCTACCACATGTTACAATGTAATTAAATCTATGTAGTTGATGTAGTATGAGGTATTTAATTATCAAGGAGCATAAATTACATAGTGAAAAACGGCTGTGGAAAGCTGTAGACGCGTCGTATATCTTTAAACACAAAATTATTTTAAATCAAGTCCATGAACATTTTTAATGATGTATTTGTTTTTTATACGCGATAACATCAACAAAGTAAAATACAAAAAAACTTATTTGTAACAAAACGTTCATCGTATTTGAAGTTAGACATATATTATTATGAAGGATATAATTTTGCCTGTAATTGTGAAATAAATATTTTAATTATTGGACTCATTAATTTTTTTCGTCCGACAACATTTTGCCAAACCCCATCCCGCGTCGAAAGTATGTAGAAAATGACCCGTGGGCTAAGATAATTTGGACAGTGTTGGTCTAACATAATGCCTTAGAGAATCTCGAAATTATACTTTCTGCTCCAGCTCATTTGATTGCTCAAGGTCATGGTGGTATCCTGGGTTCGATTCCCGGTTGCGTCAGAAAAAAATTGTAGCTTCTCACGTCTTATTCTGTTCATATAGGTGTTCGTACTGCTTACCTCAGTTGTAATATTCGGATACGGCACTCTAGACTCCATTTAGACGCCGTTTCCCCAAAAATGCTTCACGACGTGGTGTGGTAAACTCACGTATGTCTGGGACTTCTACGACGCAACGATAAGCGCAGGAAATACATTTTGTTCCAAGAGAGTGCCGCCCCAGATCTGTGGACACGCTCGCTCCAGGGACGACCAGTGACAACCGAGGCACGCGTCCTGGCCGCAGAGGGGTCACAAGCAACGAGGAGCGCCACCACTCGGGAGCAATCAGCAACAGCGGCGGCGGCAACGCGTGATGTCGACAGATGTCTCACGACGCTGTTTGCGGTGGAAGTGACAACGTCGGCGATCCTAGCTGTTGGAGCGTAGATGGACTTATTGGTTTCCATGGAGATCGTTGACGACGAGAGAGATTGGATGGTGCGTGCCACGCAAGCGCAACCCAAGTATCTCAATACGGACGAAATCAGCCGGTAGGTTCAAAAGAAAATACGTACAAAAGTAATATATCATTACTTCATTATTATTTATTCACTAGAAACCCACCTCGGCTTTGCACATTTCTTGTTATTGTTAAACACTTTATTATTGTTTAGCGTAGGCAAAAATCGATCTAAAATTATTTTTTTTTAAGATGAGGAATATTCTAAGTGTTTTTCGAAATCAGGGTTCAACAGAAGTTCCCCACGTCTCTGCGGCGTAATCCCTGTCAATTTCCAGGTGGTAACGAGACAGTCGATCACACAACTCGACTACTATGCAAAATTCCATTCCAGTGTTATTAGGAATGAATGTCTCCATCATTTGACTTATAAGTGAACACAAATTTGAAATTCATACTTGAAAACATATATGAATACAAATTCTGTGAACAAGCGAATTCATTTAGCATGCCGCTAACATTTATGCTTGCAGTATTTTTGTTCCTAGTTAGAGAACCTGATCAGTTGACTTAAATATGATATTCAACGGTAATTTCACTGCTAGAGATCATTGAATGAAATATGAAAATCATCAAAGAAGGTAGGCAGCTTTACCAGAGATGAGTATTTTAATACAAATTTAGATATATTTTCACTATTTCAGTGGTTTAAATCATTGAAAATACCATAAATGACAAATATGGTACATAAAAATTCTATTATGCATATTGTTCTGATTCGCCGAACATTTTTAATACGAAATAATTGTAAAAGGTGGATTGAAATTAGTTGATAGTTTCCTATGTATATGTACTTCAGGCAGTTAACATCGAGATTACTTAACATTTGATAATGTAATTTACACATACGCCACTCAACAATGAAAAGAATTGATTAATTTTCTTCTTCAAGTTGAGTCTCAGTACACGTGCTTACGGAGACAACATATCTCCAATTGAGTGCAGCATAAATTGCAACGGAAAACGAAATGTCACTGCGTGTAATCTATGTTCTCACTGTAGTACTTTCATATAGTTGTAGATAAAACATCGCTCCCGACAACTTCATTGTCTGGAAAATGGAGGACAAAGCACGAACACACACGCAAGCGAATGACATTGAAATAAAAAGAAGAACAGCGGGAGTGAAAGAAACATGAGAAGAAAAACGCATTCCTAACACAGTTTCCGTCTGCGCGTCGTCGTCTCCCCGACCCATCTTTCTCTCCCGCGTTCCTCGTATCGTGTACCGACGAGGTTCCTTACACAGCAAACAAGATAGCCATCTTGCATGAAATAGCTGGGAGCGCTATAAGTCACGTCAGCATGCGTTTGCGGAGGGGTAGTGAGAGGCTACGAAGATGCAGGGGAACCAACATGGCGGTGACGACATTGGTGATACTGCAGAAGGCCGAGACAAATGAAAGCAAATTAGCGGTCACGTTTATTGTGATAGAAAGTTAAACTTTCAAGAAATAACAGTGGGAGATTGGTGAGTGAGTGAATTAGGAGGTGATGAAGCAAATAAAAGTGTTTTATATCATTGAAAACAATAACTTACAATAATCAATATTCATTAAATAAATACTGCGTACTTTATCAACGTGGAAAACACAAATATATCGACGATTAGTGTGATGGCGGTAATGAAAGTTGATTTAACGTAATTAAATAAAATGGGAAATTGAATTACTTTTCAATTTCAATAACTGAAGAACATAAAAAATACATCAAAAAATATCATTCTTGTAAAGAAAATGGCACTAGTGAATGGAAATTTATTTCTTGGAGTGTATACAACGGCGCAATCTCATGAGTATTTCGATATACGTACACGGTATGTAATATAGAATTGTGTATTTTGATATATGTATTAATTTATGTGAGAGTACCGCAACTATTTTTCAAGTTTTTTTCTGTCATATTATCTTGAAAGAGATGCGGTTATTATAAATTTTCAAGTGAATCTTACTTGGTTTATATTTTACTCGATGTTTCGAAAAATGTTCTTTTAGGAGCAGGAAATAGCGTATCTCACATAAATGAGGATCCTATTATCTCCAATAAACTCTATGGTCCAATAAACTACTTGATTAAGGACTTTTACAAATCCAGGAGTTTCAAATTTCAAGTTGTATTTAAACGAATGGAATTAAGAAAAAAAAATGAGAACACTTCACGTTTATTCCGTAAGAAGCTTCAATTTTTCAGTTCATGTTATTGAGTTGATTGAAAAGTGAACCCTTTGTGACTTACTACCACTGTTACTGCACTTGGATACGGTAAACAAAGATATTTATACACGCTGTTCTTCCAAAATATTTCATAACTTGTCTAGTGAGTAAACCCACGTAGAATTGGACCTCACTAGCGCTCGACTCCAAGGTCCTTGACTGACTACATACTTCACGACATATTAGTAAAAGTTTGAAAAACATGCTTTGCTGAATTAGTAAGGTTGGTATAAAGGGAGCTGATTGTTTACATCTCCTTTATCACGATAATTGTATATAAAACTTTTCTTTGAGTGTGACTTTGTTTGGATGTTGACAGCCGAAGGGTGACGACCGAAGAGGACGTGTACTGCGTTAATAGAAGGCCAGAAACGACAGAAAAGGGAACTCGAAAAGCGAGGATGTACTTCGTCGTAAATTCGTCAGGGTGACCCAGGGAGCGTCCACGCACAGGATCTCAGACAGCGGCACAAGGTCTCCTCGTAAATATACGTTCAGGACTTCGTAGGTCTTGGGCTTTACCCGAGTTTCTTGTCCCATGTCTTCTGGAATAGATGGTGACTACCACGAACATCTGTGACTGAGATACATGGATTTATCTCTTCTTTCACCTTATGGTAAGTAGCTAAATGACATTTCAAGTAATTGATACAGAATTTCCGATTTTCATAAACAAAGTATTTTTACTTTATATACATCAAATAATTTCAATATAAGTTTTAAAATACTTAATTGATCTATTGCAACACGTTAATATAAATTAGTTTTTACTTTCGAATGAATTTAATTAATAACCCTTGAACAAAAAATTACACATCTTCCAAGACTGTCGAAGACTGTATCGTATCCGGATATTTTCTCCGGTTTTCCTCGCGTATAAATGTCAATAAATGGAAAATATTTGGCGTCTTTTCGGAAAGTAAAGAAATATCAATTGATCATTTGTCTCTGGAATAAAAAATATGGAAATACAGTATATACCGATTACTTTCATTCCACATGTCGCATGTTTTACAATGCTTACCTACCATCTGTGGAGACGGTGATCCAAACCACCGTAGATAAAAATGGAATTCACCGTAATGGACAAACTGCACTGCGGCAGGTACCCTTAATTTTCCTACAATCCAATATCATAATTCTCTCGTTCATCCCTTCATTTACCCCCCTCCACTCATGCTTCGGTTTCTGGAAACACTCATAAGTAAGCGCACTATTGGAAAATTGACTATAGAATACACGACAGACATCTATGGTAGAATTCTATAGTCTATAGTAGTATAGCGTGAGTTAATTAATATAATTTCCAAAAATTCCAGTGATAATTCTTTAAACAATTGACAATCATTTATAATAATAAATAAAACGATGTCTATCCCAATTTGTTTCAATAATAGTAATTTTTCTATACACACCATATTACCAATAACAAAATATACTATTCATGATGTCATATCCATGTCTCGTACGAGATATGTAGTTTTTCATTCTGTCTGTGTTTCCTTTACACTTCCTGATCAACATTCTGTTAAGAAAACGATATTGAATTTTTTCGGTTTCCTAGAATGTTTTGAAAATCTATTTTGGGAAGCATGCCAGAACACTTTTTTAAACAGAAGTTTCTTTGTTTGTTATTTGGTGATTAATTGTCTCAAGATATAAAACCATCAACATTATATCTCACACTATTTTGCAGTTTGACCAAAACTTAGACCAGAGTAGAAGAATTTGGAACATACAACCGAACGAACATTCCAAGTCTAATTTTCGTATATCAAAGTATTTCCCCGATGTATCCCGTGGCGGGGCAACGTACGTTTGGAGAACAGTGGTATACAAGAAGATTCGAGAGCAGAACATTTTACTACTCGCAGGCCACCCGTGTGCTTAGACACCCTACTATATCACCCTCTGTTTCACCTGCCATGGCAGCCTCGACCCGTTTGCACGCACATGGCAGAGACATTACCTTCAACGCTGATTTACACCGCGATATTCTCCGGCAGAGGTGGGCCATCGCCCTGCCACCACCCTACACGAGGAACCCCTAATGGAAACTTTTCAGAGGACGCTTCGAACATAATCTCTGATCCCAGATTCTACGTTATTTACATTCAATTTCGATTGCGATCAAATAGTTTCTAACATGATCTTGAGTAGATTTAGTGAACACTTTGATAATTTTTCCGTTTGATACCGAAGTAAACAAAACTTCATTATGAACGACGATGGACATACAGATATTCCAGTTTACAAAACTGTTCTACTTGGTTTAAATTGAAATTCACGTGCATCATGATCATTATGCATGTTTCCAAACAGTTATAAATATAATATTTTCACTCAAGAGTATATGAATAAAATAGTCTGAGATTGTATTACAACAATTGCTTATGTTAGAATCTTGATAAACTAAAATCAGGGTGATCAATTTATTATGTCTCATGATGTAAACTAAAGACTGAGATTTCTTATTTTTTTAAAATAATATTTCAATTATTTCAGCAACTCAAAATTGCTTTTAATTTACAAACAATATTAAATCATTACTCAATAAGATGGTGGAAAACTATAAACATGCCGTTTAAATATCCTAAGTATGTTTTGGTTCCAATGTAAAACAAGCAAATTTCTACCTAAAAATTAAGAAAAAATAACTCTAAAATAAAGTGCAATTAATGTTTTAACAATTTCCTAGAAATCATTTTTACATTTCTCCAAAATACAAAAAATATCTAGCTTTGTAGAATCTTGATTTAACTTGTTGCGACCTTTGCATTGTTTTGTGTTTAAATCAATATTTGGCTTTCTTCTGCAAGAGGAATTTCTTCTTTGAAACAGAAATAAGAAATAAAAAGCAAAGCATGACGTAACTATTCTATCTTCCGCTGAATAGTAGTACTATGCACCTAGTACATCATAGGAGGAGATAGACAAAAGAACAAAATTTAGAACGTACCACAACTATCTATTCTTGAATATAAAACTACAAAAAGAAATCAGGTTAGGAAAACAACGTGAAAATACATCTTAAGGCGATTGAAATAAAGTTTATTTCTCCCAAGTCGAACGAATACTAATATATCACGTTGAAACGGTCCCCATAGGAATGCTTTTAGGCTCTGGTGTGCAGCATGTCCGGAAATCCTCCTTCTGAGATTTTGTGATGTACTATCTCGTGACATTATAGATGGTCCAATGTTATCCTCTTCTACAGAAATATTACGGCTGCGAGGCTCTAAACGTCAGCAGTATAACTCTCACGAGTCGTTTACGTTCTGAATGTTTCTATCTCGCCAGAGTGTTTCCATTAGATATCGCTGGGAATACGAGTTCTCTGTCACCATTTGGAACTGTTAGTTAATTGAATTTAAATTATACCAAATATTGAGTTACGATTCTGGCGTTATGCAACAAAATATACACTTCCAAGTGATGTGCATCTTATAGATCACACTCAAACATCAATAATATATATTGACAAAAATGTTACTATTTTTTTTCGTACATACTAATTGACAAATTAGAGTATAAAAACAGCCCTTGTGCATGGAAATCGTCTGTAAATTAGCAGTAGCTAAATGTTAGTGGGAAAATGTTACATTTTTAAGGTGTTCTTCTTGAACAATACGTATTTTCCTTCTCATCATACCAAAGAGCAGTTTGGAAATGGTGACATATATTTTACCTGTTCTGACGCAAAATCAAAACTAAACTCGGAATTTAGGGTGCAGGAAGGAACAAATCTCTCTTAATTCACACAATATATGTATCATGTATCCCATCCCATGGTCACGTCCATATGTATCCCCTCCCAAACTCCACTTGAGAAAATAGTTACAAACACTACAAGAAACTTGGAGTCAACATGGTACAATGGGTAGAGTGCTGAGCTGCTCACTGGATGGTCACGTTTCCATCCCATGGGCACAGACAGAGCGACTTAACAAGAAATGTTATTTGGGAGGGGACAGTGCAATCTCCTTATACAGAGGAGAGTGCTAGTACGCATTTTCCGCTAAATTGCAACACGTATCAACAATTGGGCTGAGGTTTCCTTATGTTTTGATTTTATTCGAAGTATACTCTTTCCGCAAAAACCCCAACAACCATAAGTGACAATTTTTTCTCAAATACTTTTTATCATGATCAGAGTCAGCAAAATGGGATCTATTCAAGATTACCACTGACACAAAATTAAAATATATCAACAAATTAAAAGAAGTTTAAATACTGTAAGTGATTTATTTTTAGGTTGATTCCTATTCCTGACGGTTCCAGAAGCCATAGCTGTAATTATACAGAGTATAATATGCAAAGCATATCTTACTAATCCAAGTCATAAACACTACAAAATTGTGAACTTTAAGAAAAACTGAACCGATTATTTTTTCGTAACAATGTTTGACAGTTAATGTGGTTGTTGTTAGAACGACAGTGGTGTGAAAAATATTGAAGCGCATAACACCTGCATCCCGCACACTCACAATCTCATCACCCGTCATTTCACAGCGCTCCGGAGTTCAAGACAGAGACACCCGCGACAGCGACGCGGATCCGCGTACCTGGTCTCGGCAGTGACGCGGGCAATTCAATTACCGAATGAAGTTCGGACGTCGCGTCGGTGTCTGTGTAGGCGGTTTCGTCGGCGGTAGAAAGGGTAGGAACGCGAGGACTTGACGAGGCGAGCGGAACCGCTAGCGGATGAAGGAAGACAAACTTCCCGCAATCTTTTGTTTGCGACAGAGCGGAAGTTACTTAAGGCGGGAATTTATCTCTTTCGGTGTTCTACAAATATTTGTCGGTGCTGAAATTTAAAGTAAGCTTCAGAGAAAGAAGGAAAATATTCCCCGAGTGATGCACCGTTGGATATTCGAGAAGAGAGAAAACAAGTGACATGAGATCAGGACTGGGGAAAGAGAGAGACAAAATCACGGGTCTTGATGGTAAATCAATAAGTTTCAGGCGCTGGCTTAACAACTTCCACACGAAACATATTCCTCGTAATCAAATAATTGTGAAGTTTCCTTTGAAGTGACCCGATGTTGTATCAAACATTCACGAAACACGAGGGAAAATTTATTAACTTGGATTTTAGAGCTTCGACTTCACGTTGAAAGGAAAAGATTTTGTAATAAAATTTGAAAGATGATTTGTAGTCAAGAAAATCAATAAACCATTTTGCGACGTTTACGTTAGAGACTGAAGTCAAAACATTGTACCATTACTCATGTGATACGTCCTGAGGGTCAACAAAGTAGATTTCAAACTTTGCTTGGCCCCTATACAAGGAAGCATAACTCTCTCTACACTTGAATTCTCGAGAGATATCTAAGGATCATTTTAAAACAGAGAAAAGCCTGGGAGTGAGTTTCGAAGTTATAACAGGAACAAAATTTCCAGGACATCACCAAAATTTTCACCATTTTTGTGTGCAAATCTTTATTATATCGATAGCACAGCGGACTATAGCATAGAACGATTTAAAATAATATTGGATACGACTAGCCTTAGAACTGAAGTTGAAATGATAATATACGATAAGCGATAACTTTCGGGCTGGTGAAAATGGCGACGAATCGGGAATTGAATCTGGGAATCTTGCTTTGATCTTCCTGCTGGTGAACAGTTGTGGAAAGCGAATGGTTGATGTAGTGATTAAAGCAGGAGTTCCGGTATTGTGTCCCGGCTCATCGCCATTTTCAACTGACCGAAAGTTACCATCTATCTCCTTTATGTGTAGGGAAAAAGTATATAAAAAAGAAATAACTACTCTCGCATGAAAATTGCAACTAACCGGGAATCGAACTGCTACTGATACTAGTGAATACACTCGAATTACCACCTTCCACTGCTGTACAAAATTTCCATCCAGGCCTGATACTGCAGGAGATCCAGAAAATATCCCCATTCGCGAAACAAATGTTGATTCCCGTCTTGAGAGGATAAGCGACTTAAAACGTTAACTGCAGATATTGATATTGAAAGAATTATTTTTATTATTACAAGTACCGACGACATACTAAACGGTATGCTATATGAAGGATCTATCAGTAGCAAAACCGAATCTTCAGTAATTGAACCACTGGGGTGGAAAGAACAGATTATTCTAGAAAAAAGGAGAAGAAACTGTGTGACTGATTTTTTTACAATTTATGTTGATTTGTCATTTGATGACTATAAATAGCAAACGACAAACAAATAAAAATGTAAATTGGTAACAACATCACTGAATCCGCGTCCTTCATGTTATCCTACATCAAAACCTAAGGAATCACACACGACCGATATTTACGCCCGAAAACTTTCCCCAGTGCGTGTGCCGTTGAATATTCCTGCGGTGGGAAATTGTGGAATTGTAGCGCATAAGCCACTGCGGAGGCGCATCGATCCTCATGTCCATGCCGCAGACTTTTATTCCCCTCGTCGTTCGGAGAACTTTCCATTCTGCCCGAGAGTGTTCTGGGACGACGGCGCCTCCCGGTGCGAGCCACGACCTCCCAGTTCTGTGCAGGACGCTTGATCAGAGAGCTCGGAGCCGGGTTCAGAGAGGTTGTTACGCTGGAATTGGTTAGTTAGTGGTTTACGTTTTGAGTTCCTTCTTTTAGACGATATACATTATTATCAGGACTATAGAGATGGTAACATCTAGGTCATTGGAGCCCTCACAAAAATAAATATTAAGAAAGAAAAGAAAGAAAAGAATGAAAAGAAAGAAAAGAAAGAAAAGAAAGAAAAGAAAGAAAAGAAAGAAAAGAAAGAAAAGAAAGAAAAGAAAGAAAAGATAGGAGAGACAACAGTGGATTCAAATGTTATCACAAGGTCAGCAAATATTTTAAAATCTGACGATATCATTGCAATACATGAACATAAAAGAAGAGAATGTAAATTGATACCCTCGCAAGAATTTGTGAAGTTATAAAACCCCGATCTAATTATAAGAAAATAATTGCGACACAATAACAGATTAACGTTCAAGATAAAATATAATTGGCTACAATACAGAAGTTATTCATATAATTTAAAAACACTTCACATATACTAGCTTTGCAAACCAATACATTTCATGATTAGTATGGAGCAACTTTGAAAATGAGACTGAATACAATGGCCTTAATCTACGCATTTAATATCTAAAACTTGAGTCGCTTGTTGACGCGCAAACACGAGAAATATTACAGTACAAATGTTACTCACTGTTCATTTTTTTGTTTATTGAGACGCAAACTCTCACGAGTATAATTATTACTATATAGTTTGAGATCAGGCTGCTAGATTATAACTCACATTTTTAGTCCCATAAAATGAATGGAAATAATAATAACTTTTCATAAATAACTTTTCATAATATTAACTTTTCATAATAATAACTTTTCCCGTTGCGTTTATTTTGCAAACGTTTACTCCCATTTACGTTACGGCATTACCTTCTGGGGTAATTCCGGTCAGAGTATTCAAACTTTCAGAATTCAGAAGAGGATAGTTCGGATAATTTGTAAATCTCACCCCCGAAACTCTTGTAAACCTTTATTCAAGGAATTAAATATCTTAACACTTCCCTGCATTTAGATTTATGAAACAGTCGTGTTTGTTAAGACAGAATTACTGAAGTGCCACCCTTTCATTATACGAAACAGTCTCATTCACGAACACAATACTCGCAATAGTAATAATATTCATCGGCCTAGAGTGTCAACTACTCTTTGCCAAAAAGGACCTTATCATTCGGAAATCGTTCTATATTATTCCCTGCCCAAGAATATAAAAGACATTATGAAATTGAATTTGTTCAAATCAGCGGTTAAAAACTACCTCCTACACCAGTGCTTCTACACTGTAAAAGAATTTATTGATTTTAACAAAAGTTAAATTCGTCTTGTGCTTTATCACGCCATTGCTGTAGTACTTTTTAAACAACTTATAACAATTTCAAAAACTATTTTCTTGCATGATTGTGTTGTCTTATGGCTCATATTAATTTAGTTTTATGTGTACTCAACATTGGCACGTTTGTGTACATAAATTCTGTAGCCCCATCCTGGCCCGGGTTTTTCTCCGGTTTTCCTTCGGGTAGAGGCGGATTTATCATACAGGTTCTCTAGGCTTTGTCTAGGGGCGGGTCTATTGTAACAATAAATCGTGAATTTAGTGTTATTTCAATTCTTATGATTTTTAAACACTATACTCAGAATAATCTATAGTTCGATAATAACTTGTACATGTAATTTTTTGCTTAAAATTACAAACATATTGACATTCTATTAGTATTATAACTCGCAGCTAACTTTTTATCTTATCTAGGAACTTTTGCTGAAATTTTTGAATCCGCCTTTGCCTTAGAGCCCTTGATCGGAATTGATGGGATAGTCCCTTGCTTGCTTCCGGAGAGTAAATTAGTTTATTGTCCTCCACGTGGTCATACGCAGTTTGTACTGCTTTTTTGACAATAAATTTATTTATTTATTTATTTATTATAAACCGCTTCGCAGCGAATCTAAAATGGCAGTGTTTTCGTCCAATTTTCTTTAAATAAGTGTTAATTAAACTTTGTTTGAAAATAAAGCCATTTTACGTATATTGATAGTGTTTGATTCATAAGCCACATATACTTCACTCTGTCGTGTGGAGGTACTTATTTCTCGTCTTACATGCAATACATACACAATCCGATCGCAATAGTTTCAAGTTAAACGGAAAATAAATAATAAGAGGGACCATTTCTAGTGTCGCTTGGGGTACTGTGGAAAGTTTTGTATCTTACATCTAAAGATATCTTACATCTAAAGAGAACCAAGTATATATGAGTCATATAATATCAATTAACAGGAAAACAAGAATTATTTACTTCACCTTACAATCCTACCTACCCAATCCTACCTAACCTTCAATCATTAGACTCTTGATTGTTTAATTCAGCTACTTCTTATCCATGCGGGCATCAATAGTTAATGGAACATAGCGGAATACTCCTTTTTTTTTAACATCTGGAGTTGCGAGGAGCTGATTTTTAGTTATAGGCCTTACGATGAAACATCATCCGAGATAGTGCGAGTTTCAGTACGTACCCTAATTAAATTTGTCGAGAAGTCCAATTTTATCCAAACTTTTAACTTGTGTAAAACAGTAAGACTGTCGATGAGTTGTCTTGGTTGGCCTATATGTAGAATATACCGAGTCCTAGGAAAATAAAACCGAGTTGTAAGGAGTATCAGTAAGTAAAATTTCCCCAAAAATAGCACATTTCAAGGACTGACTAATTTTTTCTGGTACAAAACGGACATTATTCCTAACTTCGGAACCTAGTCATAATTCTGAAAACTTATGTCATTTATATTGAGTGCTAGTATGCATTGCTGAATTTCACTCTTGATGAAGAGAGAAATCGAAATTTTTGAACTAAATGTGCATCCTGTTGAATAAATCCTTAGGATAAAAATTCTGGAAAATTAAACAACTTTCTTCAGAAGAATATTGTGATAATTTTAAAGTACAGTACATTGTTAATTTTGATAATCCAGCTCTGAAAAAGTTCAAGGAACTCTATTTCCTTCCAGTCAAAGGAAGATCAGGTCGTATACTTTTCTGAATATGTCTCCCGGCAATATGCTTCTTTGACAAATGTAAAATACTTCAAAGGACTGTATATGAGAGTTAATAAGAAATAAGAAAATAAGATTAATTCACACTTAAGATTAGCAGCAAAATCAGTGTGGAATATACATTGTCATTTTCCATTCGTTTTACACTACTAACAATTGAGTCTGATATTCTTGTAACCGGAACTATGGCTAAGAGTAATATTATATATCATAGTAAATTCCCCGAAAACAGAAAATATCTAGTGAAATAAAAGGTGGTTTGACGATAGTTTGTTGATATTAACTATAAGCATACATTTGAACTATTTATTTTTAATTAGCAAAAGTATAGCTCGAATGAATAACCACAGAAAACGAATAAAATGGGTTAATACCATCTCAATAAATTTAAGTTATTTACACTTACCAAATGCAGGTGAAGATACGTGTTGTTGGCGAATACGTGGAAACTCGTAAATGAGAAGAGTGGCTCAGTGGTGGGTTGACCGCTCTCGGTGCAGTCAGGTGAAGTAATGAAGCTAAGACAGTTAGTACAAAGCATTGCAAGCGCTACCTTCCGTCGCTCTTTGCACTTCGGTGTCGCCAAAAATAGAAATCAAGTGACCGCGCGGGTGAGAATATGACTTATAAAAAGAAATGCAGAAGGATCCAGGTCAACTCATCACGATATTATAATATAATTCTACTTTTAGAATCCTCAATAATCTGTTTTAAATACTGCTTCACCTCTGCATTTCTACTTAAATAGTAACGTCACGACACGGGAATTAGTGTTTCTAGCAACCCCAAATTCATTACTTAAAAAAACAATACTCGAATTATTTAATTCCTTATTTTAATAATTTCTTGTCTTGTTTAACGGCAATAAAGAAAAAAATTAATAATTTATTTTTCACAAAAACAACATCTACCATACCTATTTCTGAAAGAGAACAAAACTCAATGCAAAGCTCAACTTTTCGTGTTTTTTTGTTTGTTTTTTTCATCAAATTTGACTCCCAAGAAACAATATCATGCGAAAACTACAAATGTTATCCAGCGAAATCCAATGAGGTGGTACAAACTTTAAATGCTTCATCACATTTCCTTGTACACTGAAATTTAGTTGTTACACTTCAACGCACCAATATATAAAATTGAATAAACTTACGTTACGTAAAGGCAAGAGATACGTGATAGCAAGTTAAACAAAAATATGAAATCCTTTGTTTAATTGAGAGAAAACCCCAAACAAAATGTCTAAAAAGATTCATAAAAGTATTTTTTTTCCACATAAAATTTTTATTTTGGATAGATAACACGACAAAAAAGTAATTAATTAACACACTTGACCCCGAACAAATAGGAAAGACTCAACTTTTTAAAGCATATCAAAAAAATCCTAATTTCACTAATAAATATATGGTTGACTAAAAAGCGACAGTAATGCATTTAAATACTAATTAATGTAATGGGGCGAAATATATGTATACTACATGGTATGTTAAATTCAGTGGATGAAATCGTCCAAGTGAAGGAGTGAAAAAGAAAAAAAGATAAGTATCACATTACCTTTACTTTTCAATCAGTATATCGCTCATTACTGGACTGCAATATTGGTGCTGCATTGCACTTAAAAAACAGTAACAATCGAACCGAAAATAAACGTCTTTACACATCATTTGACTTATAAATTGACGTTCATAACTAGTACGTTTGCATGAGGAAGCGAGAACTGACGTACCCTGGGAGAATCTAATACCTAACGGCTTCGAAAGTTTAGAACAGAGGGAGATCGGTGCCCTTCTACACTAAGGAATTCAAGCAATTTTTCATGAAATATTAAAAATATAGTAGCATATAAAATATTAATATTCCGTACTTAAATTTTGTTATCTTATAAATTATTATATGTGCAATTTAATAAACTAAAAAAAGTACAATAAGTATATGAG
Organism: Laupala kohalensis; assembly: GCA_002313205.1. Classification (NCBI taxonomy): domain Eukaryota; kingdom Metazoa; phylum Arthropoda; class Insecta; order Orthoptera; family Trigonidiidae; genus Laupala; species Laupala kohalensis. The sequence continues at coordinate 56,054 of NNCF01127687.1, read as the reverse complement.
AGATCAAATCACTATTATTCAGAACTAACCCTTTAAGTTGCCCTCATCCCACGAAAATTCAACACTCTTTCCGTCGTCACGATACATTTTTTTTTATTGTAGGGCTTCAGGGCTCGTAAACGTCAAGGTCATTAGAGCCCTTACGCTACAAGTGGTCACAATTGTATGCATACACCATAAACCGCGAAATGATCGTTAATGCGCTTCTTGACCCTTTAACCCAACGCCTCAACCACATTCACAGTTGTAGTCCCTTTCCAGCGCCGCCACCCACGACAAATCGACAAGAATCGAACGGAAGGGAGTACGCAGGCGATAAATCCGCAGTAAAAGCCTCTTATCTGCGGACAATACTCCGCACCAGGAAACGAAGAACCGACGTCGAGTAGTACACCCTACCAACCCACCGCCTCTCCCACACCCACCCTTGCAAGCAAAGGGTGCTGAAGCGTGTGACAAAAAAAGGTAGGAAGAGGATCCGGTGTTATTTTTCAGAGGAGATTGTGCTTTTGGAGATTACAATACGTGTGTGTATCTGTGGAGGTTATTCTCTGCCTGTACTTCATTCTCTAGTATTCGACGTGGTTTTATTAGTTCCCAAATGCTAGTAGTAACGCGAAAATAGAAAACTAAAAAAGCATCGAAGGAGAAAATTCAAATAGACGTGACACCCACGTCGACAAGTTTAAGAATTGCTTAACGAATGAAAACGAGAAACATTTATAGTTACAAAATAAACATTAAATTGTCCAGTTACATAACTACTTTTACTTGATTGCGCTTAAATATAATTGATTTAAGAATCATTTTACTGATTCTTTCCCAAATATCTTCGTATGCGACTGCATTCTAATCACGTAATCCTCCATCATTTCTTTATTTTTAATTCTTACGATCAACAGAATCATTTTTATGTCACTATTATTTTCTCTTTTTATAATGTTAAAATAAATAACTATAACTATATAAAATACGTATGTTATAGATCTTATGTTAATTTTACTGTATTTAGTGACTTCATCTTACAAATTTACAGTTAGAATTACATGTTTTAATATCGTTTAGGCTGTAATAGGACGTAGTTATAAAAATGCTTGTCCGTTAAATGACTCTTCCATGAAACCCGTTTAGAAAATTGCTTCCACGCTTTAACATTCTTAACAAAAAACTTAAAATAAGTAAAAAATGGGAAATCTACAACGTATGATTCGAAGACTTCACTTTCGCTTTCATTGGTTTTCTTTGCACAATATTTATGAATGGAGATGCTTTTATGTAGTGGGTACTTTTTAGTTTTTAGGACGTCTAAACAATACAACTATTAAATAGTTGTGTGTCTGTTTTTGTCGAAAAAAAATATTTTTATAGCGTCTTCTTCTTTGCCTAAAAGTAATACGATTAACCACAAATAATTCTTTATAGCTCATTTAATCTACTGTAGAAATTAGTGTTACGATACGAATATATGAAAAAAACATAAGTATGAGAGAAAATGAATTGAATTAAAGCTGAGGAAATAAAGAGAGAACATTCAAAATATATACATGAAGATAATAGAAAAGTTTGAATTCCTCCCTTCATTTTGCAATCCATATACAGCCATATTCACTTCCCCAAAACGCGCAATATCGTACGTAGTATGCGTTCGACCCAGAAATCGCTTAGCAAACAAAACTAAAATCATTCCCTCCCTCCCCCCACAGTGCGGGAGCACTACCGCGCCAACAAAGAGTCTATTTTGGAGACGGCACGTTCGCCAGAGTGCGTGGGTGAGGGAACACGCGCGTGCCACGGACGGTGGGGGTGGACGTGTGGGTGCTGGAGGCGAGCGATGGACAAGGTGGTGTGGGGTGAAAAAGGGATGAGGGAGGGAGGGAGGGGCTTAGTGCCGTGGACGGCATTCGAACGGCCGTTTCCGTACCGGAACGCGAGGAATGGGTGCTCTCCCTCTTCTTCCGTTCCCATCCCCACCCTCGCCAACCGGACGTTTCCGCCCGGATATTGCGGCGCATTGCGAGGTATTGTGAAAGCATGGCCGATTGAAAGCTTCAGATATGAGACGCCGCGAATTACAACGTCGTCTAGTTCCCCCATGAGCCTCAGCCACAAGCGACATATCCCGTGGCTAAACCCTATATTATTATTTTTTTCACTACCACGTCTCGTCCAATGTGCATGTTCTCTTTGCGCGGCGCTGTGGCGGTGGAGTGTGGGGCGATTGTGATCGGTCGGTTGTAGTCGACATAATACGCTTTCCGTGTGAATGATGACCATTGTGGCGTTGTGAAGAGAGCTCTCAAGCGTACTGACATGTGAATATGAGAGTGCGCATTTGCATACCATCAACAATACATTGTCAATACGCAGACGAACATTTGTGCATTATGCATTTTCATAAAATTCCACTTTGTTTAAATTATGGTTACGTTGAATTAAGTATGACTTAAATTAATATTCGAAATTTTGATTGTGTGGCGATGAACAAATACATTATTTTGGAATTCAATACGCTGATTATAAAGCGATCTTCAAATTTGAATGCTGCATGAACAGTACAGAGAGAGTATTTTTTATTACCTAAAGCGCGTGTGTTTTCAATATATCTACAATCGCGGTAATTTATCAAACATTCATTTATTGCACTTTTTCATTCTATATTTAAAACATGAAAAAAATATGGCAACACAAATCATTTGCCAAAAAAAAAAAATATATAAAATATCATCGATGTTGATTTGAAAGTTACTCAAAATGTTTAATGTTTTGGGAAATCGAAAAAAATTGGCTTACCTTTAAATGTGAATTATATGAAAAAAGAAAAATTCTGTATTTTCGCCCTGAAGACGTGGTTATTTTATTTAGTTATGGATGTGACAGAAATTGTAGCATTTGACACATCTCATGTGAAAATACAATATCTACTAAATGTATTCGGTATTCGTGTAATACTCATACTCAAAAACCATTAAAACTGTGAGGTGAACGAAGATAATTTTAAATATAAAAATAACTATCACACACGAACATTTCGAAATTTTTGTGAAAGTTAACTTTTGTTAATTTCAACTATTCATTAAGTCTATCAGAAATTGTTTTAATCTTAAAATTAGAAGAATAAAACTCTTCATAAACATATCCACAATTGCAAACGTGCGACACAGTATAGAAAACCTCTCATTACAGCATATGTTAAAATCAGATTTACAAAATCTGAAGGGCGTGGCCAGTATTGGGATAATTTCCTTCCTTAAAAGCAATAAAACTGTTTTTAATCTTTTCAATTAAATCTTTTAAAAAATCTTTAAAACAATTTTCTTGTTCCATAAATTATTAAGAAGTGGAGGGTATGGAAGTATTTTAATTAATGTTTCTGGCCTCTTCAAAGTAAAAGACATACTCGCGCCGCAATGCAGCCGAATCGACAAACCACGGATTCACTCGTAGTACATTTATATCGAAATTGAGACCCATATAACGTTGACTCTGAAGAGAAGCTTCTTTCCAGGAAAAAAGAGTTGGGAGGCACGACGACTGTAGCGTGTCAGAAGCAGCTGAAGTAGCGGTCGATAGAGTAGTACCTGCGGCTACGTTCGCCACGCAGTCACCTCACGGCCTCCTTCAAACTTATCCTTCTCGAGTGCCTTATAGAGACTCGTCTTTTCACTTGTAGTTTCCGTTTGTAAGAAAAAAAACTTCATGCAGTATTTCACAGATATTTCCAAGACCTAATCGTTTATAATATGAATACATTATAATACGTTGCATGACATACAAATCGCTATATGTTATTTCTACAAGTTATCATAAAAAATTATCATTACAAAATATTTTTCTAGGCTTAGAGTAATTTTATATTTTATTTATGTATATTTCTTTTACAATTTTATTAAATTTTCAAATTGTCTGCCAGTATATCTGCTTGCCGCGTTAAGAAAATCGGAAGGTAAATGACGATACATAAAAGAAACTAATACCCTATTTAATGTGTGTATGAATTGTTTGTATGGACGAATGGAAAATTTGTTTACCAAGATTAACACAACTTTTTATGTTTCACAATTCCATATAATACTTCCATTTTATTTAAATATACATTAAAGAACATACAGACTATTAAGTTGTTTTTTTTCGGTTAAGAAAGCTCTCAGGGAGTCTCTCACATAGTTATTTTATGTATGTTTGCCGTTTACGCCGAGAAATTTGAAAGATATTAAGTTAAACACGCAGAAAGAACGATATAATAAAAATATTTAAAAATTACTTTTCATAAAATAGTTCTCTTTGACTACATCATCTGTTCTTATATTATACGTATGTATCTCGTTTCGGCCAGCTAAGGACCACGAATGACGAGTGCCAGGTAGGCTCAGTTTTTGTGTGAGTTTACTCACTAGACACATCGTGAATTTTACCGAGATTGGAGGATCAGCGTCTGGATAGGATCCAGATTGCTGTGTCCGATTATTAGAACTGCGGCTGTTAGTCGCAGAGGGCGGTTGTTAACCGCAGAGGTTGAACTTTTCATACATCACAGCTATTTAAACTGAGACATGGAAATGAAAAGCTACAATGATTATCTTACCCCACCTGGGAATTGAACCCGGGATGACGGTGACGAGTAATAACGCTGCCACCGTAGCCACATATGGAACTATTCTTATATTTCATAATCTTTTTTATTCTTTTAGTAGATCACCTTTTAAATAAATTATTTTCCCGTGGAATACAATTTTCAGATGTTTTTGAGTGATACTTAAGGGCATTTGGGTCTCTATCACGTAGTTAAGTGATTAAGCAATCGACCTATAATTTAGTATACTTTATTTCAATAACATACTAAGGTAAACAACGAAGTAATTATGGTTACGTTAAAACATTCCATCTCACCACTCGTAAGATAATTATCGTAGCGTTGAGTACTAAGGCAATGGCATGGTCACACAACACTCTGGCGTGTTACTATGTCATCAAGAAGGAAGTAATCAGTAAGTACGTGTTTATACGAGGAAATTTTTATTTTCGATTGCACCACAATCAAACGAAAATGAAAATGTTCTTTTTGAATCTGGTCGCAATCAGCTCTCGTATAACGAAGAATGTACGGTAGGTCTGATTCGTATCGACGTTTTTAGTGAAAGAAATCAATAATTAAAAGAAAATTTTCTTCTGATGATAATTTATGAATGTGTAAGTGAGTTGGCATACGGGGATACATTTAAAAACGCACAATAAAGATTTTTATAAGGTGAAATAAAATGATTGTCGAATATAAGATAGCAGCTCAAAACCAGATGAACCCTTGCACAAGTTTTGGAACATTAATAATCCTCCCGCCAATATATAATGAAAATATATTTCGTTCTTTCATCTTTTAGCAACTTGGTAACGATATTGCTAGCACTGTCCATGCCATTCGCTGATATTTATTTCTGTTACTGAGTAAGGAGGGGTAATTGAATTTCCCCCTTACTCGTACAAGAATTTCCTTCGTAGTGATGAGTGGAGTAGATTACATTAAAAAAAGTAAGAATATATTTTTTTATTACATGTAATTAAACCAATGAGATAAACTTGCTAATCACCTATATTTACTACAATCGTTGTTGATTTACGAAATCAATTTTATATTGGAACTTGAAAGAGCGCCTTTGTCTCCTAGTCCTTTTCTTCTCTTCCACGCCATATTTTAAAGGCGTTGTGAACGAGTTTTATTAAGCATCAAATACATTAATACTTTCTTACAATTTCTATCCTTTCAGAACATATTATACTACTGGATTCTGATGCTTCAGTATCTGCAGACAACGGATTCGAGCTATTAAAACTTTTGGGTTCGCCCAACTACGATTAGTAAAGAATATGAAATTTAATTCTCTCTTAATTTATGTGAGTTAATATTCACTATATTTTACATCATTTCGTATTATTGAAATTTAATATATCACCAGTGTTAACCATAAAAATATCCCCTATTTTTTTAATAAATCCTTTCTATTTCAGACAAAATTGTAAAATACTTTTCAGTAAAAATAAGCGGCCATACAGAACTAAAATATCCTCTTTTATCTTTAATAGTTTACCTTCTTGTACAAAAAAACAAAGAATATTAATTCGCTTTTCATTTAATATAGAGTGTGTCGTTATACTTATAAGGTAGTTTTATTGGTTATATGAGTCAAATCATTCAGAAGTCTTTTATATTAATAATTAAATTAATTTGTTTGTTAGTTTCATGAATAAAAATCACTAGCGACACAGTCTAATTTGTAAAAGAACCTCGTAAATTAGTATTATTTAAACTGCGAATTTGATTGACTTGTAAGATACATGACCCATCATTAACCTGTTAACCCATAATATATCAGAAAATTGTGGAAATGCCAAAAACTGAAAATAAAAAATTAAATCTCCAAATTGTTAGTTACATACATAAAAACCAAAAATTATTACGGGTCAGTACTTAAAAATATATCTAGAATACACATATTCGGAATGAAACTTATTTTCGAAAATATTTTTTTATAAGACAATTGGCAGAACTAACTTTAGGAGTAAAGGCGCGTAGTGAGACTTGAATCGCCGGGGATCGATATCCTCCCTCATCCCTTATCCCCAAACCCACCCTTACCCCATCACCCCCGTCCCCACTTCCTTGCCTCCCTAACATCCACGTCACACACCGCGAGCGACACATCACGTAGCGCTCAGCGTGTGTACAGTGTGTGTTCGCCCTGTCCTCCGGAGTCACACTGTATCGCTTTGTATGCGTTGAGCTAATGGCCGATTTCGACAAGCACATAATTCCTTCATTATCACTAGTCAGTAATTACTTAAGGGAATAAGGAAGAAAATGTGTTCTTAAAGTATTTACAGAAGCATGTGGGAGGAAACTGGGGTTTATAAAGTACTAACTGAATTGGGACGCGCGAAAAAACTTCATATGGCACATGTCACGCCCCGATTAACCAAAGGTATAAGGCGCCGCTGCGTTGAAGTCATCGCGAACAAAAACAAACATTGCAGTTAGTGACGACACTGTATCTCGACAGTTCACGCACGAACGCTGGGGAAGTAATGCTCGTTTCAATGAGTAAACTAAAAACAAATATTTCGAAACCTATTAAACCTCTACGTAACAATGAATAAAACTTACGAGTGAGTGAAACGCAACAATGAATTCTTACAAAATACACACCAATATGAAAACGATTCTATTCTATTCCCACTGTAGAATGAATATTGAAAAATCCAAAATACCGTCTCTATATTTTTAAATTAGCGATGTTGAGATACAAAAAGCGAGTTTATATTCTAATTAGTTCATGAAATATACCGGAAAAGGCAGGTTCTTTGGATTTCTAGGTATTTATCTGGGGAAAAAACCAAGTTGTCAAAATTAGAAGTAATATTTCCAATTCAAAATTTATTTTTCGACGAATGCCACAAACTGGTTGACGTAGAGTTCAGTAACTTTCACAACAGGTATTTTATGAAGTCCAACGGAGTTCATTTACTGTATTTCACAATAAACGATGAACTTTATTAATAAGATGTATTCTGGTGATTGTATGGAAGCTTATCCAGTGATGCAAATCTACATCATTTGGTAGATCTTTATCAAATTGGTAAAATTATCTGAATGAATACAGTACGGAATTGTAATCTTCTACTCGTCACTCGTAAAGTATGAATACGCTCAAACAAAATTCTTATGAACCAGTAATATGTTGTCCCTACCACCCTCCACCGCAAGATAAAACATAGATGTTCACAGACTCAAGTTGAGATACGTCCACTGTCCAGTTCCATGAACGACGTAAGGTCTCCATTCGTTGCCGATCGATAGTAGCTGCCACCACCGTCACCACTGCGACTCTTACAGCGAGCGTTTTCTCCGCCCCTACCTTTCATCAGACAGCACCACCTACATCGCCATCGACGCCATCCGGATTCGATTCCGCTTAGGCGATTTCGATTTTGCGGATGAGCAGCTTTTGAGGTCTACGAATATTTGAAGTTGAATTTGCAAATATTTCATTTTCATGGAGCAGCACGAACTACTAGGAATACGTTTCGGTATTTGCCCTTGTGACGAAGTACCGCTCAATGAGAAGCTACTGGTCGGCATTGAGGTGTTTTTGTCAAGAGCGACTCCATCGGTTCTCGAGCGTCTAATTGAATGCTGAATGCCACAATCCGTATTCCATCTCTTTTTCTGAGCGAGGTAAAAACAAATGAGCTTCTAGGATGGTTTCATAACACGATCAACATTTAGAGTACTCACTTTCAACAATAGTCCTCTATAAAACAAATGACGCACCATTTCAGAAGAGTAAAGACGTACATCGCGACGCACTACTGAAAATGAATTCCAGAAAAGTACGTCGTATGAAAAGGTGAAAAACAAAGAATAAAATGAGAATAAATTTATAAAAGTTGCGATGGGTTTCTCTAACAAAATACATACACAATCTGTCGGGGGAAAATATTTCATGCTTTTAAAAAGAATTTTAAGAAAATAGTAACTGGAATTTTTCGAGATTTCATTTTTTTTAAAATATACATTACAGTACGAAGTGGAATAAAATATCTTTCAAGCAGTTTACAAATCAAGAGAATCAAAAAAGATTACAGTCCTACTATAAATTAAAGATTGGATAGCTTTTTGGAATACTCGAATTAAATATTCATAGTGAACAGTGATTGTATTGTGTAGGTCATATTGTACAAACAATTTACGTTTACGAATTGTACCCTCAATTTCTTTACTATGACGTCTATTGCAAGCAGAGGTAAAATTAAACAAAAATAATTGCATTTTCTCTCTGCTAAAAATATTAATTTTTATGAGTAATTACTATATTAATTTGATAATAGAATTAAAAAGTATTACCCTCACTAAGTTATTGCCTTTTATGAGATGAAATTGAACGAGTGTTTAGATTTCTTCCTGTATCTCGTATTTTCCTCTTCTCGTATTTCCTCCTCCATTTCCCCTTAACTAAAATTAAAGTTTTGTTGTACTCACGGCTCCAAGTCTTAAGTAACTTCCCCAAAGTGAATCCTCATAAGCCTTTCTAAGTCCCAACTCAAAATTTCGCCCCACCACGGAAGCGACCACCGTGAGAAACTGCTACCTACAAACATCAGTATTTAGTACACAAATTACAACTGAAGGACATCTCTAAAAATATTATTTTACACCTTGAAAAGTTTTATGTTATAATACAATATATATTTATTCTACCTATCAGTACCTGTAGAGATTAGGTATCATTATGGCACGCTGAAATGATACTTCTTTCGTAAATAATGATGTTATTAATACGAGCCCTTTTATAAATCTTTTTCCTTAATGTAGAGTATCTTTCTGACAACGAGTCCGAAATTTTCACCTAATTTTTATATGACTTAAATGTGTTATTTGTTTCATAATAAAACTATAATTAACATTTTTTTAACCAAACGAATTACTGACAAGAGAGAGTGACATTCTTTCCTTAGAAAAATAATGATTCGTTAAATATGATAATGAAAAGAAAGTTTTAAAAAAATATTGAAAGACACAATGTTCTCTGTTTTACGAATTGAAAATATACGTGATAAAACAAAATTAATAAAAGAAAACTTGCGATAAACAATTTCCAATTAATTAAGAAGATTGTACCTGGAGACTTAGCAATTATCATGGAAATATACATTTATCAACCACAACGGAAAACCTCTTGGAATCAAAGTTCTTACCCCCACACCACATCCCCCTCCCCTGCAACCAAGTTTCCCCCTATCACAACCCATCTACCCCCCACCACTACCTCTGCAGCGCACTCTGGCGCCACCCGCGGCGCAGCATCGCAGCGCTTTATCTCCTTTTTAATTAACCCGGCAATTACCGCTGGCTCCCCCAACTCTCCGACTCCCTGCAGGATGCAGTCCCCGATGCGTCCGGGAGCTTTCGCGCTTCTCAACGAGGAAACCTCGTCCCTCCAGTGCAGATACTCGAGAGGAAAATGGCGAGAATATCAAGTGCAACCTAACAATATTCCCTCCTCTTTTGCCGGAACGACGCCCTTCGGAGTAAGTACGATGTTGGAGTTACTTTTATGGAACGTGCAGAAAAGTCGGTCCGTAAGCGGAGTAACAATTTGTAACGCTTTTAGGTGGAGGAGAATAGGTGAAGAGATTTTGGGTAACAGCTGCCAGTGAGTTGGAATACTCGCTGTTTGAGTCCAGGGTCTCTTCGATTCAATAAGATATTAATAAATCGAATGAAAGAACATTATATTCATTGAAGTGATAACGAATAATTTTAGAGCACAAAATATAAATAACAATTACCTACTTAAATTTCTGTAATGTCTTTGGGCTTTAAAACTATCTTTATAGTGTTCGTCACGAACGTAAATAGGTACATATGAAAATTTATTTTCTAAACAACGTAAACATTTTTATTTACATCAGAATTTCGCATTTTAATAAAGTTTTGATGTATTTATTATCAAAATGTTTTAATTGCATAAATTACGTATTTTTTATACTGAGAATGAATCTATTTTATCATTTTTCACACTCAGTTTTATGATGCCATAAATGTTTTGCTTTCAAGAAGTCTGTATATGAACTGGCACAAATCAAGTTTATAAAAATTAAGCTGTTACATTATTACGTATCTTTTTGATTTTAAAATGACTTTGTTGCTTCACTTCACAATACATGATTTAAAATATTAGTGTTTTTATTTTTCAATAAATATAATTATAAATTTTGTTTATTTTGTTTAGTCTAAAGTGACGAGTGTAAAGAATGAAATAAGAGCACATTAAAAATTAATGTCATATGACGTAAAAATTGCTTAAATGTATCACAATGGTGCTACGAAATTATTGTAACAAGAAAAACAATGTGATGATGTGAAGTAAGTGCTGAAATCTATCTTACCATACAATTTGGAGACAAGAAATTTCTTGGAAACAAAATAAACATTACTATACTAGACAGAAGAAGGGGCGTCGTGGTATGACAATCCATGTCATAATGGACACGTAACGCTGCCGACAAGAAGCAGACAAGCGTGCATGAAGCGACAAGGCGCGGGTTCCAACAGGGGAGGGGGTGCATGTGTTGTTGAGTGCGGGGGGCGTGGATAATACTAAGGGGAGGGTAGCAGAGGGTGCATGGCCACACAGAGTGGGGTGTGAGACGTGAGAAGCAGCAGGTGTTAGCGTTGTGCCCATGCCGAGTGACATCGACCATCGCCATGCCACAGACAAACGCGTCCCTAAGCCAACTTGACTATGCGATACAAAACGGGCTACTTTCCCTATTCGCTTACAATTAGAAATTGATTGGATTGGAAAGACATTAATGTCATATTTTAACTTTTCACTCAGCAAAATTTCTTAATGGTTTATACTAATACAAAGGACTGAGTTTCAAATATATACCCCAGCATCTATTGTGACAAATATTAATAATTTGTTATTCAGATTTTATTTTACTAGTATATGATGAGAAAAAGTATACCCTCAGAGAGAATTTAAAATTACATGAAATTCACGAATAATATTATATTTTTAAGGATACTCCAACTGGGTTATTCATCATGAGAATTTTCAGTTGGTATAATTTTCTTTTCAGATATTTGTAATATATACAAATATAGTCAAAGTTTTTAGAAAGATTTGAAAATTAAAAAAATTATAAATTTTATTTAATATGTTCCGTAACATTGATCAGAAAAATAAATTCGAATTTACATTTAAATGTAACATATCTCGTTTGTGAAAATTTCTGGTGATAACATGACGGAAATAACCAATATAAAAATACAGAAGAAGAGGATTCTTATCTTTTATACAATGAAATAAGTATTTTTTAAAAATTGAAACTGTGCGTACGAGAATCAAATATCGAAAAAAATGTCAAAAAAATTAAATTTTCTAGTGGAACTATATCTCGCGAGAAGTGTAATTATTTATTGTATTTATTTAAGTATGCACAATTTCTTCTGTAATCTACAGGAATAATTGTTCAATAGTATCTTCAATTAAAATATTACTGTCAACAATATTTTTCGTTTAAGATTTCGCAACTGATTCCTCGGCTTTTCTAAAAAAAATCAATCTCGCATGTAAAGACGCAAAATGAAACCTAGAGAAGAATCTGATCCGAATCCTGACAAAGTGGTCGTGAGAACGAATCGAGAAGGAATCAAAGCGAGGGGAGGGGAGCGATCGATGCGCACCGCGTGGCAGCAGTGATAAATAAGAGCCTCTCATGGTATGAATGGCAGTGGCAACGCGTCGATTGGAAAAAAGTCTTTTCCCAGCGCTGGTCCTTCCGTTTTTCTTGAGCCTTGAGTGATCAGCTCTTAAACTGGTTTATATCAACCTTTTTGTTTTGCAACACACATGTAATACAATATCTACAGGAATTATTCATGTAATATTTTGGATTAATTCTTTCAACTTCTCGTTGGTGATGAATTATATTAACAGTCCGGTACATAATTTAAAATAAAAATTGAGCTCAAATATTTTGTTTTAACATTTGAAACATCATATACACAACATGAAAACCGACGAACTACATGTACATAGATGTACAAATTATGGATTCACTAAACGGTGTACGTAACAAATGTTTTCAATACTCTTTCTTATATGCTATCACCCTGAAAACAGAATAGAAAAACAATTAAAAAACCTCAACCTCATATTCCATTTAAGTTTTGCTTTTGCAGATTTAATCTTTTATTATTTATTTATTTAAATATAATATAATTTTATTCCATACAATTAACTGAAACATTTGGTTACCCATGAAGTACAAGTAAATGATTTTAATCATTTTGTACTTGAATCATACTTTATTAATCCGGTGGACCCAAAATTGACTTATATTGTTCTATAAAGTGTGTTTTTGGATGATCCTGAACTCAAAACCAGTCAGAAATGCAGTTTTACGCATTTTATTTCTGCTTTTTCCATTATACGATCAGAATGCTGTTGATGGTTATATAGTGATTGAACATCAAATTACATTTTTTAAACTATGTAAAAACCTAAAATAACATTGACAACTTGGTTTTTCTTGATACTTTGGTTTACATTATTTTCTGTTGTTTAATGAATCCCCATTGGTAGATACTGAAGATGAGTTTAAGGGACCATTTTCCAATAAAGTTTTCTCTTAAAGTTGTCTTTCAACAGACGTTACTAAGCTGCATACGTATCAGGATTTTCAAAACTGGCATAGTAAACAAAATTCTTATCAAAGGTACTTAATGTTTACCACCACCAAAATACAACCAATCTTTATCTCATTTTAAAAATAATGTTAATACACGAATTATATCTTAAATATTATCATAAGGACTATGAAAAGTAGACGTTTTTGTTTCGAAACAGATTCCTACAAAACAAATAATTGTTCAAACTTTTATCGCAAAATCAAATATAATTTCCTGTTCATCAAGGTCTATTTTCTGAGTTCACAGCAAAGGTATGCAAATGAAAAATAATTCAAAACATGTACATTGAAGAGAAGTGAATTATGTTAAGAGGCAAATGGACCGTGAGGTAGTGCTTCACGACGCGAAGCTGTACTTTGTCGTGCTTTTATCCTTTCCGTGTCTTTTGAGTTTTTTGACGACTTTGTCTACCACCTCAAAAGGTTTCGTAACACTCATCAGTTTCATACTCATTGTGAATGAAGAGTAATTTGACCCAGTAAATGATCTCGGAACCTCAGTCACAGGATCGATTATCAATAGTCATAATCCAACAGCACCGCATTGTCACTTGTTCGAAATCAAGTACTTACATATTTTATCGTTACGAATACTATGTTTATCACTGACAGTGTCGTCATTACACTAATATCAGAACTCCGAACCTTAACTGTTAATGTTCTAAAGCAGAGAACATACCACAGATATCCGTATTTTTCCACTTCCGTCATATTCTCATTCACTTTATTATTAAATTCTCGAATACACAGAACTGCAAAGATTTAAATATTCATACGTTTGAAAGAAGTCTACTAATTCGTGTCTTTCCTTTTCTTGAATTCAATCAAGATAAAGTGTGACATCCACCATGACCTTCTTGTTCTCAGAATTGTGTGGTTATTACTCTCCAATACATAACTTGGAGAATTTAAAATTATTTCGTGATATATCTCGGAGAAGAAATGAAAATTCTACAAAGAAGTGCGGTGAAAACCCTTACAAATGATTGTCCCTGTCAAGTACATTACATATTATTCACTTCTATCATTTTCTACATTAATTCTGCATGCCAAAGCAATGTTAAACCTCTAATATAGAAGATTCGAGAGAGTAGTTGTAACATCACACCTTAAGCCCTGATGCGATGTTAGTATTTTTGGTACAAGCGGGATCCACATAAATATACCACAACCCTTATAGTAGAGGTCGCTGCCACCAGACCAGTTTCCCAGGCAATCAAACACACTTGTAATAATAAATAATGATTTAATACAAATTAACTAGAAATCTGAATTTACAAATGGAGACAAACTTCCAAAATCATTAATACATTTAATAATCTATTATTACACAAGTAATGGTATCGGAAATCATTAATTACACTTGGATAAATTTAGTTTTACGCATTTTATTTCTGCTTTTTCCATGAAACGATCAGAATGCTGTTGGTTATATAGCGATTGAACATCAAATTAGATTTTTTATACTATGTTAAAACCTAAAATAACATTGACAACTTGGTTTTTCTTGATACTTTGGTTTACATTATTTTCTGTTGATTAATGACAACTAAATAGTAAAAACCCTCAGGTTATCTGAACCTTCAAAATTGTAAGTTGTTCCCCCAACAACTAACTGATACAAGTTACGACACTGGCAACTAGTAATGGTTTCATTAAGACTACCGTAGCAACCTAACGAACATCTAGTATCCACGATCTAGTCTAGCCTAGTCACATCTCAGTGCCGGCGAACTCTACTCCCACGTAAAAGTTCTCGAAGATCTTCACTCCTCCCAATATATACTGCAGAGGAAGACACGTGATCAGCAAATAACCACGCCTTCGTCACCACCGTGCAAGTACTATTTTTGTTCACCCCTTCGGTTTCTAGGAACGCAGGGACTGCGCCGTAAAGACGAACCGCCTTCGGTCCCAGCTTAGTGCCCGCACGCACCCTTTTCAGAGTGTCTCATTGCTCTATATCCGGCGACGTACCTCATTCATTACTTCGTAAAATTCTTCTTTTCTTTAGGTACACCTAAATTCCAGTGGACCTCGCATGGGACAACGTCGCAGCCCGCATTCTCCGAAATCAATTGTACCTTCCTTAGAAGTGAAAGGTGTATGTTCAAACAATACCTCAATAACTGAAGAGGCTTAGGGTGGGTCCCAAGTTCATCGCACTTCCGTCTTAGCGCCGACCGGTCACTTTCTGTTACCTTCTTGACAGTATCCGGCTTGTGAAATGCAAAGAAATATTAATATTTCACAAATTGATAGAATGTCTTGGCGCCGACGTTACAATAGTGCTTATGGAAAGGTAAAGGAATTATATTATATTCTTAGTGAATAGAAAAAATAAGTAGACAATTAAATTAGACACAGAAATACTATAATGATAAATAATGTTTTATTGTAATTTAAGTTAAAATTTTAATTACCAGAATTAAAAACTTATTTCTTCATTTCATATTAACTGAAAAAACGTACGTCAAATTCAGTGATAAAAATTGTAATTGTCTTGAAATTCATCACTCAATAGTTCATATTTTATGAACATGAACGCAAAATAATTTGTCTCGAAATTATATTGTTTTCATTAAAAATCCAGGTTCTGTGAAACAAGTGTTATATTCATTATAAATATGAATCAGACCAAATTAAAATGATACTTAATATCAAAGTCAAACGCAAATATGACAAAATTATGCAGTGACGCGTAAAAAATAGGAAAATACATGTTCTTGCCGCATAGCGTCAGAGTTGACGTTACAATAACACACAATGAACTCACGCCACAAACTATTTTCTAATAAATAAAATATAAATGCGAGGATATATTTTACAACAGCGTTTAACTAGTTTTATTATTTTACATCATTTATTTTGATGGTTTCATTTGAAAGTTTTTTAGATTTGCGTTTACAGAACCTAGTTTTATTTTTGCATGATCAAATAAACAAACGATTATTTGTGATTAGAATGACGGAATGTAAGGTAATTATTTTTTTGAAGAATTATTGGAGTACATATGTGTGTAAGAATCCCCATAACTAATTATGGTAATACAGGAAAATTTTCTCATATGAGAGTTAATATGAGTTTGACATACCTCTTTATATTCATATATCACACATTAATATCCCATCATTCTTCCCATTTTATTCCTCTCCTCTTACGTCTCTACATGCTCATTACGTAAGACACGAACCTAAGGCATGCATTCCTTTGCAATACCCCTCCCTTTCTCTCGTGCGCCACAGCCCAACCATCTCACATCCGCGCATCTCCCTCAGCCAAGAGCAAAGAACGCAATGAGAGAATGCCACCCCTCACCCGCACCCCACCCTCACCGCCATCTCCGCTGACGCACGGCCGTGGGTATTGAAACGTAAAATGCAAGTAATGGCTGCCTTAATCGAATGCAGGAATGCGCGGCGCGGGCGGTACATCTTCGTCTTTTATGCCGGGAGCTACTTCCTCAGCCCCCATTCCCCTCGCTGACCAACCACCCCTCCCACCATCCCCTCCATTCAACCACTCTCGAACCCCGTCGCCTCTCCTCGCCGTTCTCCACCGGTACCAAGTTGCAGCACCCACCTCTCGTTCAACCCTCTGCCGAGCTCTCCGCCCCGCGCGCTCGTCCGGTGCTTTTATGGCATTCTTTCTCTGGAGGCAAAATGTGCAGCTTCCGAATTAGGTGGCGGCGAGTGAGCGAGAGATGCCGGACGAGGAGAATCGGAAGTGGCGACCTTCCGACGAAGGTTGGGTTTTAAGACACCAGCAAACTGTGGAGACACGATGATTTATGGGCGAAAATACAGAAATAAAATCACTAATCTTGCTTTACATCCAACGACTTAAAATAAAAGGATATCTGCAAGCTCAGTTCTTATTGAGATCTAAGTTCGTAATATCAAACCATTAAAAATCGGTGCTCAGTAAGTTAACCAAAAATGTTAACACTTACTTAAATATAAGTCCTACAATTATTATGATGAGTTTTTAACCCCAATTCCAAAATCCATCGTATTTTACGAATACTGAGTATGAAGTGAACTCATAAAATTCAACTTCAATTACATCACCGATCGTAAAAGATCTAAAAAAAGAAGTAATGAGCGTATTTCCGATTCTCTTGACGCCTTAACTTTAATCTAGCTTGCTTCCTGAACAGACATTGGATTTTTCTCCGAAGATTTTCTGGCATCAGTGTTAGGATGCAAGAGTACGCTTGGGCGGAGTCGAGACCCTGTAATTCGCCCCGCTCATTTGTTTCCAGACAGCGACGTAGCCAGTGAGAGCGCCGCGAACTAACGTCTTGGTAGCGTCACTCCACAGCAGCGGCTTTGCCAAAGGAAACCGAATATTCTTATGAACCAAGCTAATTTAAGTTAAGTTAATTTAGGTGACTTTCATATATTAGTAGGTGACAATAATTAATTGTTGGTCGTATCATGGTCTGTTTTGTTGTTTACACGATGTAGATAAAATTTCAGAATATCCTGCAAAGTTATTTATAATAATTAGGTTGCATACTTTAGCAAATTAAATGTCGTATTAACGTCCACATAGTACAAGATAATTCAATATTGTCAATTACTTCTCAAAAAAAATAATTCTGTAACCTCATTTCGGATGATTATAGAATCAAATGGAGACATAAAACTAAAGAAAAATGGTCTTTTAAACTATTTTAAGCTTTATGTACTCATTTCTATCTCAGCGTGTAACTGGCATTGTCTACGACCTGTTCTTAAATGTATCTTCCTAAATAGGTCTAACCTATTAATCACGTAAACTTGAATATACGTGCATTGTGTTAAAACAGTTCAATTAGGAAATGTTTGGTATAGTTCTATAACAAATTCTAATCCAATGAGCTTACAAAACAGGGTGATTAAAAGTTATTTTTTTCTTATCCGTACCGTACGATTAAGTAGTATATGAAGTAACTCAGTATTGCCATTTAAATATTTCAATGTGTAAATAGAAAGCTATTTATTGCTTCTACCGGAAAGCAGTAGAAACTTGGTTAATTACAAGCGACGATGAAACAACTTTCAGGGTGATATTGCAATCATCCAAACCATTCACTCAAGAAACTTTTGATAACTTTTTTTGGAAAAACTGTTAATTTACATCTCAAAATCTTAAATATAAAATGTTCTACCACATATTTTAATATTGTGGTTCCTTACTTGCCATTCTGTTCCCCATTCAACCTAGAATACATTGAATCAGAAGCGTTAAGTGAACATTTGCCCCAGTCCATTGCCTATCGCCCATCACCCATTTTCGTTCCCCATCCGCAGAGACGCGTCTGGACGTAACTCCCGCGACTCACCGCCTTCTCGATCGTTTGGATCCCAAGTGAGGAACTGCTCGGAAAGTGATCACCTGGGACGGTGGTTCTACGCGATGTTGGAAGCGGGAGCAAGAGGATTTATAGGACGTTAGAACATCACAAAGATGCGCCAGGGGGAAATCCAATTCGGAGCAGACTATCCTCTTGTGCAGCAGACGATCTTCTCACTTTCAACTTTTCCTCGGAAAGCGGCGCGGTCGGCGACGCGACGGCGGCGGTGGAAATTCTTCGAGTCGAGTTGGAGAGGAGGAAGTCGTGACCGCGTTGGGAACGAAACGGGAAACGTTAATTTGAAACGAACAGTGAATGCGTCGTTAGCTCTTGAAATATGTTGTTCCGTGGTTTGTTTAATGTAATCTATGTTCTCTTCTACATCTTACTTGTCTTATTAAATTTAAAACTCCCGTCTAATTATACGAGCCGATTCGTTTTCTTTCTATGCAATCTAAAGTAATTCATGAATATCTCAAATTGAAAAATTATATATTTTCAAAAATATTCTTTTGTGTCAATGCAGAAGGAGATGTCCATTCCATTGCGCCTCAGTACAACTTAATCATAATAGATATAACAGTTATATTAGCTTGGTAAACTTAGTCAACACCATTAAATATGCTTCAGTTTAACTTTTGCTTATGCATATAAATACTTCATTAAAGTAATTAAATTAAAGGTGATTAATTCAAATTAACTAAATAATTTGAATGATCTTAGAAACTTCAAAACATATCGATAAATAAATCATGACAAGTGAAAACTAATTCATTCTAACTTTGTCGACCGTATGAAATGTGTGTTGAATTGAAAATAAATTGTGTCAGTATCTATATGTAAAATAAAGTATTCCTTAATTTGAACACCATTCATAAACACTGAAACAGTTTTTTAAGTTCCGCCGTTAAACATGTTACATCAAACTATGTTTAAGTCTTACCTTCAAAGCAACTATTTCAACAAGCCTCTGAAGGCTATTGAGAACCGAACATTACCATGAACGTACCTGCAAAGAAACAAATTCAGTTTTATTACATATGCACAAAAGCTTTACATAATAAATAGGTTAATTAGGTACAAGTCTTACAATTATAAAAAAATAGGATGCAATCGTTTAATAAATTGACCAAGAAGCAATAGGCATTAATTTTCAATACAATAAATTTACACGACGGTACAGTAAATACACAATGATCGTAGAAAGAGCTTGTATGTAGCATAAATTGTAAATAATTGTCAAAAGCCTCATTTTCCCCTTTCATTCTCTATAGTATTAAAAATATTGCCCATAGAATGTTAAATTGCAAATCAGAAGATTTTATCCATTTCCCATTTTATAGCTCTCCGGAACTCACAGTAGTTACAGTGTAAGTTTGACTGACATGAGTTATAGAGTTGCGCAGAAGAAATACTGAGAACGCATATTAGCGTTTCTTATATCCCCTTCAACAGCTTATGAATCTCCTTAATCAATCTCGACAGGATAAACACTCTATTTTTCAGATTTACAGTTTCATCTTTCCATGATATGTATTTAAACAAACTACGTTTCCCATCATAACAATACTAATAACAATGATAAATGTGTTAATATTTAAAAAATGAAAAGTATTAAAAATGTGTTAAAATGTCGTAAGGTTTAGTTTATTATCAAGCAAAACTTAATTCCCTGTACCTACATATGAATGAATAGATGAAACAAGTTTGGCTAGTAGAATATAGCCTGTCTGGAAACAAACCCGACACTAGTAACGCACAAATCTACTTTAATTACTTCGAATAGAAAAAGCAGGAAACGTTTCTTTCTCATCTTGAATCTAAGGGTTTCTGCTTCTCGGTATAATTGTATTTCGGTACGAAAACGCTGAAATATTATATAATTATACAAGAAAAACATGTTTAAAATAAGTGAAAGATCTTATTAACTGAGAACTCATTAATTAATACCATGTATTTTATAATCTTGCAACATTTCGAACTCACCAGAGAAGGCACACAACTGAAATAATTAAAATGAACTACTACTGAAAAAAATACTGATATAAAATTAATCATGACCATACTTCAAATTGATTTTTTTAAGATTGTCCCTTCATACACTAATGTGAACCAATAACAAAATAATGTTTATAGGAATACGTATATAGAATAACTGTGTGAGTTTGAAAAATTTGTGATGATCGTAATATGAAACAAAAAATTAGAAGTTGTAGGAAGTAACATTTAAAAACTGGTAAATGCCCAGCACCC
Organism: Laupala kohalensis; assembly: GCA_002313205.1. Lineage (NCBI taxonomy): Eukaryota > Metazoa > Arthropoda > Insecta > Orthoptera > Trigonidiidae > Laupala > Laupala kohalensis. The sequence continues at coordinate 35,209 of NNCF01127687.1, read as the reverse complement.
GTCCTTGGCGTCCGGTCGTTCTGATGACCTCCAATCACTAAAATATCTCCATACGTTAATCTGCCCTCAGTCACATTCCCCCAATGGTTCCTCCGCATATCAATAACGCCAATGACAGTGTGTCATGAGCTAATGCCACCTCGAGGTCCTCCCTCCACCCGACACCGTGGCAGCATGCGCTTCGGACCGCGCATCGTCAAACCCTCTGGGACATTCGGCCGCACCTGGCGCGACACAACCCGCGAGGGTGTCCGGGAGGTTCACGAGGATGGGTACGTCACCCTCGCGACAATTCGATCCCTCAGAGATGCACGCTACACTGACTCACAATAGTAATGCCACCCCACCACCTCATTTGTTAGTTTAGTTTAAACGAAGTCAAATATATACATAATATCCATCAAAATGCGACTAATTTGTTGCAAAATTTACTTTCCTGTTTTTTAAGGAAATACTCGAGTTAGTAGATTTATAGAATTTTTTTTTCTTTACATAATGTATTAAATTTTATAAAAACTAATCATATACGTTGAATTGATCAAATAGATCAAGTTTGAAGAAAATAAGAAGAATATTCCAAAAATTTATGTCCTTACAAGTACTGTCGCATTTGAAATACAGACTTAATTGAAGCTTTTTACAAGTAGATGAGGATTTCCCCAGAGAATCGTTTTTTTCCTTGTGCTTTAGGGCTTGCCAACGCCAAGGTCATTAGAGCCCTTAAAAACAGACAAACAGAAATATCATTTGAGGTCAATGGAAGTTAATAAGTTTAGTACGAGGAGCAGAATGACTATTTCCATTTCAAATAGCGCTCGTATTCATTTCAGAAACAAATTACAAACTTAATACTTCTGGTTTATGGTTGCTTCGTTTGTACCTTCCGAATGTTGATATATTAGTGGTTATAAGTGTTACGTTAAAAGACTATTAAAATAATTCGTGTTGAAACATTAATCGCATTTAAAATTAATATAAGAGTAACATAGAAATATTCATTATTAAATCTGAAGGGATCATAAAAGTTACTTCATGCTGACCAATCTCAAGTTCTCGAGAAAAAATGGCTATTTTTATTGCTTCCAGATTCTTGTATTCTTCTCAAAATTATTCACCGTTTTCCTTTATATTCAGCCTACTCTATATTCAGATAAATAATGATGTGATGAAATAACAATTATTAACGCCCCTGAAATTTAATGGTGTCCTTACACCAACGTAGCGCTCAAGATAGGAACAACAAGTATTTAGTAGGTCCAAACGCATAGCATTCATCAGATCTTCTACTTCCAAAAGTGGAGAAATCATTACGTTTAAGAGAATAGAGATGTGTTACTTAAAATAATTAGCTACAAAACAATTTTTACTTATATGAGGTCGCTTTGATGTGTTACTTCTACTCTTATACCGAGGGACTAGTGATGCCAGTAAAGCTGGAACAAGTGCTCGTGTCACGTTAAGAAATAACTAGTACTGATAAGTGTGTATTGTTATATGACACACAACAAGTGTATTTTTTGTTAAAAACATATTTAGAAAAATATAATTCTTCACCATCCCTGATATATAGAATTCTCTGTTTGACAACTTGGTGATCAAAGAACTAATAAGTTTCGTAATGTGACCTTACAAATTTATATCAGGTAATAAAGAAGGTCTGGTAATTTGTGAGACGTCACAGCTATGACAAAACCAAACCATTAGTGATATACAATTAAATGAAAATAACTATTCTTTTATATTTTAATGACATGCAATGTAACTCATAATCTTACCATACAAAGAGGAAATTTTCATCTTTTAATGAAATTTTCCCGGATTTGTCTAAGTGGCATACAAAATAAAAGAAATGTATTTCAAATTAATCGTTGATAGAGAAGAAAAACTTTCAGATAACATTGCGTCAATCTATTTGTTGTAATAATAATGAACAACATAAATCATTGTGTACTCACTAAAACAAGAAAAATTTGTAATTTTTTTGACAATTTTGTCTGTAATTTCGGAGCTTAGTGAACTATTCAAATGATGTCATATTTTTGTTTTATTCCATTTGAGAGAAAAAATTCGAGAAAATGCCTCTTATTTATTCCATAAGCTAGAATAATTTGATTGGGAAATTTTGTTTTAGCTATAAAATAGGTAATGGTTTATTTCCTTTCTAACAAAAATAGTGTTCCATGTTTAAATTGTGAAAATTAATACACCTAATTCCCAGTTTTTCTGTAGTAACAAAATTCTAATGGAGATTTCTCCCTNTATTCAAATGATGGCATATTTTTGTTTTATTCCATTTGAGAGAAAAAATTTGAGAAAATGCCTCTTACTTATTCCATAAGCTAGAATAATTTGATTGGGAAATTTTGTTTTAGCTATAAAATAGGGAATGGTTTATTTCCTTTCTAACAAAAATAGTGTTCCATGTTTAAATTGTGAAAATTAATACACCTAATTCCCAATTTTTCTGTAGTAACAAAATTCTAATGGAGATTTCTCCCTATTGGTAACGTACCCTATTTCAATAATTGTCCTATCAAGATTGTAATAGCATTCACATCATGTAAAGATAAAAATTTCCACTAAACTGTGTATCATTACTTGACGACTGTCCAGATCATTTCTAATTCAACTTTTTATTAATATTATAAAAAAATTTACAGTCAAAATTAATCTCATCCAACTAGTCTTTCCTGAGATTCTATGAGCAAACTGCATAGCGAATTGCATCTCTTTCTATGACATACCGCACATTGGCTGAACCAGTGAGCTTGGTATTTCAGACTGCAACAGGTGCCAAGAACTGCAGAACGCTCCTCAGTACGTTTCTCCTCTATTCCATGCTTTAATTGTTACGAACGATACTCAAATCTTAGTCGGTGTTTCATGACACTTTAACGTTTTCTTCTATCGCATTTTATTTAATTATTGAAGTTTAATTCGAAACCTAGTTATAATATTTATATATTAAATTTTTAAAATATATTTAGTAGAAAAATAGTTATACCATTAAATATTGTTTCTTCAGCATGTGTTTTAAACAATATTTTATTGATGCTTCGAATGATATTTGTAACTAATATATTTCTCATGAATATACAAAAAATACAAAAAATACGAAAATACAAAAAAAAACTTTTTTGGCTTTGAAGAAGAGAATTTTTTATATATGTACAATTTGATTTAACAGTACAACGCAAGCATAAAAAATTTTATTCCAAACGTTTTAAAATAAGTTATTAGAAGCAAGTTTCAGTATGTAGTGTTGCGAATCGTCATTTCAGCTACGTTGAATAGTAGAAGCAAACAGCAAACTAATTCGGAATTATATGAGGCCTGCAGATATTTTGAGTGCAGCGCATTATTTTTGGAAATGCATTAGCAAACAAAGGGTACAAGTGCCAACAAGCGCACGGAGGTGGAATCTGTGGCACTGAGTTCACATGGCAGGATGAGGACATACCTATAGAACAGATTAGTACTTCTGTCACTAGCTTCAGCACTCTCGATGAAGAATCATTATGTTATCTACAGCGCCTATTTCCATTTACAAGCCATAACAAACACTATAGTACCTATAAAGTAAGTGATTGAATTTCAAAAGGAAAATTACTTACTGCATTAATAAGTTATAGTATTTGTTAATACTATAAGACGTGTCGAACTATTTTTTTTATCGTTAGGAGTATGTTGAAATGTTAAATCCACCTCTGTCTTAGGGCCTTTGATCGGAATTCATGGGATGATCCCTTGTTTGCTTCCGGAGAGTAAATTAGTTTATTGTCCTCCACGTGGTAATACGCAGTTTGTAACATATTTTTTGACAAGAATGTTTATTTATTTACACAGAGTTAGTTACTTACCTTGCCTTTATAATGGCATTTAAAGCTTTGACATATTATCCCCAATAATATTTTCTTTTTTGTGGGGCTTTAGGGCTCGTCAACGTCTTTGGCACTAATATTGACTTAAAATCTGTAGATATATTTCGGGATCAAATAATCTCTAAAATACTTTTACGTTAAATAAAGAACTTACCATAGATACTTCATATTTGAAACGTAATATTAACTTGGTATTATTGCCTGAAGACGTATCTTTATTATTTTATTTCTAGTTGTATGTTCTGTGAAGGAAACGTTTATTTTTTAACCACCACTTATTATCTTTTCTTTAGAAGCACAGACAGAAGAGTATTTTTTCAAGGTTTTTGACATCACATCCTATTATTCATAATAGACAAAGGATGACTGATAATTTTCGTATGAAAAAAGAAAGAATTAAAATGTTCTTTGTTTTATAAAATGTTTATATAAAATATTTTATAAATACAACCTCACATATTTAATAGTAAGTTGATTAATATCAATAGATAATGTTTGTGATCTATAAATATCGAAGAATCCTACTCTCCCAAATCCAAATGTCGTAGCTTTAGCTGGCAAGAACATCTCTACTGACATCCATTTCTCTGCGAGCCCCACAGCAGTCACAACCGCTGTTGCAACCGCCGCTACTGCCGCCTCCCCTCCGCCATCCCCTTATCATCACCTTCACGGCAAACACCCCGACTCATCCCCATCCCTTCTACTAGCACTGCGACTTCGCGGAAGCCCATTTCGTATGGCTGTCACCAACACTCCGCGCTTCGAGCTGAGAATACGGAAGGAACGTGCCATGTCGAGAACGGGCCTTCTGCTCCCATCCTCTCCCCTTTAACCTTCTCTTAGGAGAAACTTCGAATCATCTGAAGAACAAGTTTCATACAAGGAAAAAAAATCATTCAACGAAATATTTACACAAGCTGTAAACAAGTATATGCCTGGTTTAAACTTATCTATGTAAAGATATCTGTATTACAGGATTTCGTATCGTGAGAAAAAAATTCTTGTTGGTATAGTACCATATTATTCTTGTGAATATGTAATAATATAGTGCTGAAATCGATATTCTGATCCTGTCAGAAATAATCCAGTGGAATATGCCATTTTCAAAATAGATTACAGACATCGTTAGAAAAAACGAAGTGTTCATATAATTATTTATATGAATTATGTAATTATTTATTCAATTCATGTAATTATTTATTCAATGAGAGTATTGTATATCATTGTGTTTAATATAAAAAGTAAAATATTTGAAAAATCCACTTTGTTCCCGAACACGACTCATTTTAGANCAAAACACGAAAAATAAAAATAAAGAAGGAAAAGGGACTGGGGAAAATTTTGAAGCTAAAATTACAATCAATTTCGTTAATAATAATAATAATAATAATAATATAGGTACAATCACTATAAATTGAGAAACATACCAATCGCCCATATTGTACCAACATGTGTAAGACATTATGTCTATAAATGTGCTCAGAGATTTCGAGACTTTAATTCAATATACGTTACCAGTAAATAGAAATACCTGATCGATTTTTAACAAACCTTCATCTAACAGAAACAAAGATACATATTCTTCTCTTAAAATATGGACTGACCTCTATTTTGAATAGAATCTACAAGCAAAATAGGTGAACGAAAAAGATTATTATCTGCACTGCAAAGTATTGTACCGCATTGAACTTAAATTACGACTGTATCCATTACAATGAATGAGTTATTAATATTAACAATCCTACGCAACATCGTTTTAACCGACGAGTATTGAACACCGTTTGAGTGTTACTGCGAGAAAGGTGCCATGAAACTCTAGGTTTATACTTCAGCTGAACACTGAATAGCTCAGTTTTTAATGAAACTATTGAACGAATGAGAATTGACTACATCAAATAAAGAATTTATTATTATTCGTTATTAATTTTCTCTTGTATTCCCCATTGTTTTTAAATATACGATAATATGAAATATTTCGTGTAGGAAATATTGCACATCTATGCAGAGCATACATACAACATTATTTTCTCTGTGTACGCCGAACATCAAATAAACTTTCAGATCAATAATTTCCCAAGTAAAATACGTGTATAATGCGAATTTACGAAAATCAGCTCAGTTTTGAAGAATTGTTTTTTTTTAAATATATATTAGGCCTACATTTTCAAAAATTATGATTACAAACATAAGGAACTGTTTCCAAAAAAATATTGGAAAGTTAAAAAAGGAACTCGCACTGTCATCATTTCCAGAGAAGAGAACAAAAGAGAATACCAAACATTCATTGTCCTATTTATAGTATCGCAGAAAGCCACAACGAGGAAGGACAAATTAACAAGGTCAATGACTATGTTCATTAGTAATTCTGTTTAGCTTCTACAGTGCTTATTACGGAAAGTACTCCCACAGAGATACTTGAATATCAGGATATATTCCAAAGCTCTCCGTCACTTTGGCTATAAACCCTACAGGAATACTCATACAATATGTCACCATTTAATATGAAACTGACGTCACTATTAACCAATAATTTCAATTGAAAACTGCGCAGTAAATACATGCGTACTGACCACTTCAATGTCATATCCCCAAAAATATTGCCTCAAAACATATTTCCTCCATTAGTAAATTCCATTACTCCGCGCTGGAAACTAGGGGGTGAAGAATGGTATCTTGAATGTGACGATAATGATATCATTCCCTCACTCTTTCTTTTTCTCCCGTCGGGTGCTTTTTCTGACGTACTTCCTCGAAGCAGACAGCACATTATGATGTGAATTATAGGCCAGGTAAATGATGGGAGGAGAGAGGGAACAGATTGAAGGATTGGAGAATGAGCGTAATCCGCGGGAAAGTTTCTCACTTTTTTTACAACGAAAAATTCACTTTGGATAAATTATATTCCCAGACTTATTTAAGGTACACGTTGATGATGCAACGTCACTTATTGCGTTTACAGTACCGCAACAATAGTAAATTAGAAACAATAGTAGAAGGACTATTAAAATTTCTAAACATTTTGTAAAGAATCAAAATATTGATTCAGCAATTAATGATTCATTGATACTTTTGGATGTATTACAGCAACGCTGTCCTACTTATGTTAGCCTGTGAACCACTTTCTTTACATTTTCAATCGATGGAGCTTGCACTGGACTGGGTTTGACAAAATGTTGTCCGTCCGAAAAAGAAATAAAAGAGCAATATTTCTTTATTTGTAACACGATATATTGATTTTCATAAAATTATATTATTTGAAATAGAAAAAATTAAATAGTTTATTTCTTTATTTTTTTAAATATCGTTTAAATGTCATATTATAATAAAATGTTTTCATGTTATAATATATGAAGGGATTATTCTAAACAATTTTTTTATTTTCTCTCACTCGTCATGCCACATCATTCTGAGAGTATATATTTATTTTAAGCTTGAAAAATGTACAATACTCATAGGCCGTAAAATAAGTTTCATGCGACCTGCGGGCAACTAATTGGACAGCGCTGTATTAGAGGAAGTGAAACAATGTAGTTTTAATATTATGTTTGATATATTTTATATATACCAACTTTTACATTAACCCACGTAGCCATATATTTTTGTAACGAAAATTAAAATTCCACCTCAATGACCACGCAAATTTCTTCCAAAGATTACTACCAGAGACATGATTACTACAGTCCTCACAAGAGAGGAACAATAGTTCACAAAGACTCAAAAAGAAAAAGAAGAAATTTATCTTCGTTCTTTATGTTGCAACGGCCACTCATGTCACGTGCAAACTCAAAGAGACTATCTGCGCTGATGCCGATCACAAAGAGCCTTCCATTGAAAACCCATAGTATAGTCTCCACACTCAAAGCACAGTAGCAGCAATGCATTGGGACGAGACGAAAAGAAAGGGTTGAGGGAGAGAGTGTGAAAAAAGTGCGCTTCACCGACTCCCCTGATCAAGAAAACAGAGACTATTTTCGCGCAATTCGTGGAACGCAAGGAAGCGACTTGGCGGCGACGACGAGAACGCAGCCTGGCGGTGCCAACAGGAACGCACCGCTCCGCCAACGTGACCAAAGACGGGATGCATTCTTCCGCGGGGAACCACAGCGGGATGCGGAGCGGCGGCATTCGACAACGCCTTCACGAAAGCACACAAATGTACCGATCTTCTACAAAAGGAACGAAGATAAAAATAAAACTGAAACAAGTCGGCGAAAAGTTTCGGCAAACCCGTAACTCCAAAAGATGCTTCAGTGAGCATTTTAATCCAGCGTCGCTCGCCTTTGTTTTTCTTTAAATAAAGGAACTCTGATGATGTCTTTGATATTTGTTTCTTGTGGCGAGAAAGTCGTCTGTATTGTGATCAACGACAAGGTCTGATACAGGATGCTTGGAAGACCTCAGTTTTGCCTGAGGTGGTGTTTTCGAACGCGAAGAAAGTCTGTTCGCCAAAATCAAGTTAATTTGATCAGCTGTGGTTTACACAAATTAGATCCGATTTAGTTGCAAACTTTGGTTGCTTATTAGCGTTTATAGATAAGAGCGAACTCGGAAGAAAGATGTCGCGATGTCGTTACATGCTCTCAGAAATAATGAGTCTCTTAGCTTCAAACCGGAAAGATAACTCGTTACTGTGGGGGTATTAGTTTTGGTACTGGATGATATGATAACAATCTTCCATTAAAATACTCATCATACGACAAGTATTGGAAACTTTTAACCAGAAAGTGTGATTCATTCTACTCTTTGGTAAAATGGTCGGAGAAATATTCAATAAAATCTGGATTTGAATCTCATGCAAGCACATAACTCTTAAAAATATTTCCGCATAAAATAGCGGAAACAAAATGCGCGCAAAGTAAAACAATGTGCATAAATTATCTCCTAAATTCATGTTGTGATCTATTTTTTTAATCTAATGGTAATTAATGTTTGTTATAAATTATTCTCAACTGTGAATGTGAATCAAATATTTTTATATGTCAAACAAATGAAATTCTAAAATCACCAACTTGCATATCATATCAATAAGCGTGCGGTTTGATCATACATCGAATTCATAGAAATTATGTGCCTTACAAATTTGTTTATGGAATCAATTTTTTTCCCTTTATGTGAGCACTATACTTGTTGTCTAAATTTTAAAACACTATCAAATTGTAAAACATCCTTTTTTATAACAGCGCTAAAAATTTCAAGAGCATAATGAAAATTTATTCAAAAATTCCTTAAATATATTTGATCTATATTTCCCAGTCTCAAATAAAGAGAACTAATGTATTCCTTGAAATCACAAAACCTGATTTATTTGTATAATTTACAGCAGAAAACGAAATGATATGACACTGGGTTAGAGGATATTGATTTATCTTAAAACTTTCTTGAAAACCATACGTCAAGTAGTGAGCGTGATATGAACATATGTGATTTACCGGTAATATATTAAACAACGTAAGAATATCACGAGTACATTGGAAAGTAAAAACATACTAAGTACAAAAGAAAAAAAAAGCTCATTCAAGAAAGTAAAAGACAATTAACAATTGAAAACACTTGTGATTAACTAAATTCCTAGTTTGAAAACCATTCATGTTTTTCAGATTTTTAAAATTTAAATAGCAATTAGAACTCATTTCAAAATTTCTCACAAACAAGTAAACATGTTATTTTCACACAATTTATTATAATATTGTATATAAAAGTTGTAAAGCATACCCTTACATTAAGTTAGTCAAATGCATAAACCAAAAATCTGTCTAATTTATACCGAACTATTCTACAGTTCAATTTTAAATTTACTGAGCATTAGTTAAATCAATAAAATACTATATTCTAAGTCAAGTATGTTTTATCTACACACAAGCTAATCGTACATGTTTCAATGAGTAATAGAACACAACAAAAACTAAATGTTCTTCAAAAGTTCACAGTATTTATTTACTGGTGAGATATTTGTTTCTCCTATACTTCAAATTATCTGAAAATGGATGAAATGATGCTTGGAGGATAACATTAATTCTAACCATAAACCGGTAGACGATATTTTGAACCCGAAAGGAATATGGCGTCTCTACAATGCAGTTTCCAAGAGAGGAGTTGTAGCATCTTCTTCAACGTCGCCTTCCACAGTTCCGCGCATTGTTTATTTCATACAAAAGCCGTGGCAAGAGCCACAAACGCGACCGAGAATCACGTTTACAAAAGCCGACGAAGATAGTGCAAGGATTACCCTGAGAATGACACAGATTTTCCATTGCTTTATCTCTGTTCATAAGTCCCGTCAAAAGCACGTTCCTCTATGTGTTTTTGTATAATTTATTCGCATTATCCTAACAATATGGAGGATTGCGATGAATGCGAGAAGCGAATTATAATTCTACAAGAAAACAATAGCGTTTGTAAGCCCCGTTATTTGAATGTTTCAAGTCTCACGCTTTGCTGTAGAAAGGATTTTGAGTAACTTCATTGTTTTTGTGGTAGAAGTCAACGTAAAGAGTATATGAAAACTGCAATTGATTTATTTTCAGACACATTCTCTCGATGTTATTAGATACACACTTAATTCTACAAAGATATACTTCTACTACTTCATTTAACATTTCATCATCAAAACTACTTAAATAAACGAAAAAATGAATCGAACTAAAATGACTTGCATCATTTCATTATTCTCGTGCTTTCACACATTTAATTACACACTCAAATTACTCTAAAAAAGTTACCCATCTTAAGTTGCATCTATCCTTATCTTTTACATCAAATGAATGAAATCTGATACCTTAATGCGTGTTTTTGGTGGCCATAAAAAAGAGAAAAGATAACTTATGTGATTCGGTGAAAAGAGAAAGTTATATAAAATCATATCCATATAAAAATTTCTGGTACGTTTTCGAGAATTTAATTTGATATTTTTCTCATGCAAGATTTTCTTGAAAAACGTCACTCAAGCTACTACACAATCTCTGGTAAAAGTAATATCGTTTCAATTCCAACCAACTGAGAAAGCTAAATTTCTGCAGTATAAACACTTGTATTTGTACAGTAAATGAAATTAACTCAGGTAATATAAGGTCACGGAAACTTTTTGTTTTAAAGGCAAATACTCCGACGCACACAAAAACAAGCAAACCATAAATAGCCGGAAATTAAGTCAAATCTTTATTCGGAAAAAATCACTAACTCACATCCGATCGACACAAGCGTGGGTGTAGACTCATTTCCGAACTGGACGCAGACGGATGAGGCCCATAAGCGAGTGCAGACGCTGTGCGCCCTACATCTCTTCCCCTTCTCCTCCTCCTCCTCCGTCCCCTCCACAATCGACGTCGATTCCCCATTCCCTCACCCTTCCATCTTCTTCCACCAAAGTCCGAAACGCCCGCCGAGCTGTTCGACGTCCCCGGTTTGCACGATGAAAAATGGTCCCATCACTTCTAGTCCGACCAGTACTGCCAACTTCCAGAGTGTAAAAATCAGTTTGCTGAGAAGTGGAAGTTAGCTGACGCAAAAAAAAACGATATTTATTTGAAATATGGATGTTGTTATTAATAAAGATCTGTCGACGTTTTCTGGTATTAGAATCGTATATTGAGATACATGAAGAACCCACTTCCTTCGAGTGTCCATTTTTCATTGCATTTTAAATAGTGAGACTTTGATGCATTCTGGTAAAATAAATCTCACGTTACAAATTGAAATCTTAAATATAATTCGGCAAAATTGTATCTCAATATCATATATTTTAAAAGCATGAACATGTAACATAAGAAGATTAATATTTGGATATTTGTCTGATATCCACATCTATACCATTTGATATATGTTTATGAAACTTGGCAAAATTGTGTGAAACGGCTCAAAAGAAGCTATTTTAAAATTTAACGGACACTCGTGAATGGAGCAACAAGCTTATTTTCATAAGTCCTAGACGGGTACAAACAATCAATCAAGCATGAGAGTCTCAAAGGGAGGTGAGTCTATAGGCGGTACCATAGCCAACTAACATTTTAGTGCCGTATGTTCTTGGCAACACTGCAGCGGTCCGGAGTTTCTTAGAATTCATTCGTCTAGTCGACGCTTGTACAGCCGTCAGTCGTCGTAGGATCGCTTGTTCAGTTGTTCCCAGTGTTGTACGGTATTTGCTGGAAAATAATATCTGGATATGAGTGCACATATCTCAACAATTTAATTCGATTTGCAGTTGGAAAATTAACCTAAAGCCATAAAAATTATCGTCCCACTTTCTCTCTCTGCCCTTCACAATGGTAGCAATAGTACTCATATCCACTGATAGTTTCAATGATGAGTACTTGAAATCAGCATCAATGATATCTGCGTGACGCTGAAATTTTGTGCCTTTGTCAAGGTGATTTTAACGTAGGAATCTTCCTTGCCTGTCGCAAAGGTCGCAAAGTTAAATACAAGACTTTGGGTGGTGCATCTTGCATTTAGTCGTGGTGGTCCAAATGAGGAGTTTTAAATTGCTGAGAAAGTTTCGTTTGAATCTACACGGGTCAGTTAAAGATTGCTACAATCTTGGTGGTGGTAGTACCCACAACTGGCTATGGATCAGGATAATTTTTATTGTGAGGTACACCACTGTCTTGCCTCGCAACACTACTGCTCTCTAGAGTCGTACCACTCGTCACCAGTGAAACGTTTGCTCGTATTGTCATTTCTCCAGTCCATCAAATATGCTCCTCCCCCTCCCCCGGACAATGTATATCATCAAAGAAAACATGTACTGGAGTTCACTCGGAACAATACTTAAGATTAAAGATTGCACAACAACACTTTCACGTTGCATAAATATAATAACATTATTTGGTGCGTTTTATTATTATTGAGAATACAGGTGATTAGGGCACGCGCAATAGTTTTTGCAAAATAATTTGATAAGGAATTCCGACACACAGGAATAGTACCTGCTTTTTTTGCAATAAGGAAAGGGTACTACCGCAATCATTTCAATCACAAAAACATGCAAGGTCCTCTAGTAGTTTCTTTTTCATTTTTCTTTAAAGTAACTCCACAATTTGTTTGCATAGTGGATGACGTTGTTGCAGTCTTCAATGCCACAACAAACGACGTCAGAAACAACCTCTGTACCGTCGTGAAACATCTTGGATGTATATGAAGGTGCCCGATAATTCATGACGAAACCTAGTATCATCGAATTCCCTCCGATAGTGCTGGTGTTGTCGAGGCCGTGGATGACTTTCGTACCCATGAACAATCTGCTACCGAGATCGCGACCTCGAGTCTTCTGAAGTACATCCCCATTCTTCTCGTCCTTCATCCGCAATCGTACATACTCCCACCTTCTCCTCCCGTTTCTCCTCCCTCGCTTCTTCAACCTCACCCGTCCCATTTCCAGCACTCGGTGCGGTGGAGGAGCGAGATCAGTATTCCTGTCAGAGTGCGGTCTCAACGGGAGGCCCAGAAAGTCAGTTTGGACGTGCTGCCGTGCCAACGGAAGCCAAGGTACGGAGAATGTAAGAGTAGGAAGAGAAGAGAAAGTATGATGGATGGTACGGTGACGCGATATACCTTTCTCCTAAGGCGAAATTAGGAAGAAAAGTAACCATAAAATTGGAACAAAGGTCAATGAGAATGTAATAAAAAACATTACAAATGTTAGAATGTTGACGCCATTTTCATCTGGTTATTGTCATCTCATATCTTCTTCACGTGTATATACACAGAAAATATATCGATATACATCGTAAAGACGTATGTACGAGTATATGTAAAACTGGTATTTATGTGTATACAGCATGTGAGTCACATAGGTTCATATATTCCTTGCAGGAGAATTTTTCCCAGATCTTCCTTTGTATGAGGTCTGGACGGAATGACGCACTGGAGGTAAACGGAAGGTGTAGCGGACAACACCCCTTCGATCAACGCAAGAATTACTGGTTTCAAATCTCTACTCGTAGCTATTTTTATCTGGCTCAATTGCCACATATCTCCTTAATGTGTAGGTTCATGGAAGAATAATATACTTCAGAACGTTTGGTTTGTACGCATTAGTCCGTTTAGTTAGCGAGTGAGGATACACTAGTGAAAGATGTAAGCTTGAGAAAACATGGAGAATGCAGCCTGCTATCTATACAAATTGTCATGACAACGAGGTGTTTGAGAACAAACATCAGGATTCTGGAGAATCCCTGGGATACTGCAATACATGGAGAAAAATATAATTTGTTAAATTGTAAAATAAAGAGATCACCAAACAATAACAAACTCATCACGATAATTTCCTGTCTATGGAAAAGTCAACTAGATGGTAAGTGAAGAATTAAAGTAGACCTGTGCCTTCTTATGCTTTTAATATTGAATTACGTGGGGTAGTTCATAAATAATACACAGGTTGACAACTCTACGGTGTGAAAAACGCATCTATGTTGATGATCAGTTGTACATCAAAACTTGAGGAAGAAGCACAAGTTTTTGTTTGATCGACAGCGCGTTTTGTGGTTTAAATAATAATAAATTTAAATAATAATAATAATAAGAGTTCGGTAGATCGGAGTTGGAGGATAGCACCGAATGCCACACACAGGCTACAACCGCATAACCCACAAATAGATGAACATAGCAAAGGATAATTTTAATAAGTTCAGCGCAACTTTGAATCAATATACGCATGCATCATAAGAGTGTTCAGAAAATATAAAATACATCTGAAGAGGGGGAACATACATCCCCGAAACGTTATGTAAAAGTATGAACAATTAAAGTGTTTGTACGTTATTAATACATGTTGTCGTAAATAAGGGCACTGCCAACCAATATAACAAGTGAAAGACAACATTACTCTTATCTAATTATATAATAATCATAGTAATAATTATTATTAAATTTTTTGTCAAAAAGCAATTACGAACTGCATTTGACCACGTGGAGGATAATAAACTAATTTACTCTCCAAAAGCAAGCAATTCTGATCATTCCATTAGTTACGCGAGATTGAAATGGAAACTGAAGTGGTGTCAGGTACTGTGATTGTTTGCGTGCTGAACAGAAGCAGAAACGCCTGGACTTAACAAAAATTTAACATTGAATGACAAGCTTTCTTTTAATCGAATAATAGCTACTTTTGAAAGATGGGTCGGAAACAGAACAACGAGTGGAGAGTTTCATATTCCCAACAACCAAAATATTTCGACGAGCTCATCAAAAAGTGAAAGAAATGAGTTTTGCTTATGATTATAAAGACATCACCACCGACAGTGTTCCAAGTGGACGAAGTGTCACAGGACTGTTTTCAAAACATTAACAGGAAAATGCACAAAACCCGATCTCAGTTTCTCGAGACTGGGCTACTCACTCTCCACGATAACAAAAAAACTTGCACAAATTGCACGTATTCCCTCATGCTCTCTATATACCTGATATGAGTCCACCTCACTTTGAACAACTCATGAAAATAATTGTTATTTACATCTTAAAGAGCTTTCTGTCTATTTTGCTTTACAATTTAATATGTATTGAAGGATATTTTAAGGAAATGATTTTCCTATTGAAGACAAAAATTGATAATTATAATTTCCATGCCTTAAACTTTCGGGTATCAAATTCCACATCATAACTCCAAAGAATATAAGTCCTCCATTTGAATTGTCCCCTTAAATTTTTATTTATGATGTAGTCTCTTTCCATGATCTACTAGATGGAATTTAAATTATAGACAAATATAAATATTAATATTTCTACTAATATTGTACATCGAAAAACATGAAAACCAGAACTGGCTAACCTGCTCCTGGCGTTAGCTGCGGTCGTTAATGAGCTCTCTCTACTTTTAAGTTTAATCTTTACTAATTATTTTATTTTTTCGAGTATTTGTGATTCAGTAGTTGTATTTAGATCCTAACTTTCATTAAAGTGTAAAATTATTTGTTCTGTGTGAGTGTTAAGTGAAAAAACACTAAAAACATTTCCTAAGGTTTTCAAACCCAACGTACCAAATATAATTTCATATTGTTTTCAAGTGCTTCATTCAAAGGTGTGATAAAGTTTACATAAGTACAAACGGATTCGTAAATTTAACTTCTTGATGCATTAAAATTATTTTGTTGTATTTAGATTTTCTGGTGCGTATACTATTACATCATTATTAATTTATAAATAACGTATTCTATTGTTGCACTGCTGAAGTTTCGTCACCGTACATAGAATTATTCCAATATTTTACCTTTTTTTCGTGATTCTTTTTGTAGTTATTCATTATACTCTAACATAATATTGCCCAAGTTATTGTCAAATTAATTTATTTGCAGTTGTCGGCCTAAATTATTATTTATATCATTTTAAATGTCAGTTTGTTTATTTACTTATTTAAACCCTGACCCATTGTCGCACCTAAAGTTTCGTCGTCATAGTTTCATAGAATTATTATATTATTTTACAGATCGTTTTCCTTGAATCTTTCGTATTTATTTACATTCTAACATAATATAGAATAGTTATTGTCGAATTAATTAACCTCCAGTTGTCGTACTAAATAATTAAACACAACATAGATTAGTTGTTGTCGAATTAATTAATCTCCAGTGGTCACCCTAAATAATTATTCCAATCATATTTAATTTATTTAATATCTCATTTGTAACTTCCGTGGTTAAAAAAATATTATTATAATAATATCCTTCATTCAGTGTTAGTTGTCAGTTTTCGTGTATTCTCATTTGCTTTTGTCGTTAAGTTGCTAACTAACTCACAAAAATGGACACTATCGCTTTCTTCAACTCATTCAAAGCTGATCTTCAGAAGGCGTACAATGACTTGATACATTATATTGACACACGTATCAGTGCGCTGGAAGAGGTCAATAAGAACACGGTCGGCGGTTGGACTACAGTAATGAATTCTCGCCGTCCTTCCAACTGCTATCACCCGGTTAGACCAAATACATATGCACCACTCCAACTCCTCACTCAGAATAGGTTTAGTGTGTTAGATGACATGTCCCTGATTCCTCCCTTACCTACTCGTTTCATCCCCTCCCGTCCAGTACCCAAACCTGTTCACAAACCACGCAATGGTAAGCACAGCCACCCAAAACCACGTAAAGTAGTGCTACCCAGAGATGAAACCAAAACTTCCACGCAGAAATCAAACGTGCTCATATTAGCTGATTCGCACAGTCGTCAAATGTCCTCCATTTTGCGTGGATTGCTTCNTCCGGTTTCTTTAACCCAAACGCTCGTTTGGCTGAAGTTATTCGAGAACTGGACACCTACACTAAAACACTCACAGAGAGAGACAGAATAATCATCATAGGTGGGCAGAACGATATTAACTTGGGTGGTCATTTCAACGCTTTTTAACATCTACAAAAACTGAAAATGGCCTCTCAGCACACTAACATAGTACTCTCTAGCATGTCTCCACGCTTCAACGTTCCACAAATAAACCACGAAATTAACCTGGCAAACATCTCCCTAAAACATCACCTGGCAGACA
>NNCF01127687.1:0-15825 GCA_002313205.1 Laupala kohalensis | reverse complement strand
GTGGAGAAAATCCTCAGGGTGTTTTTCTTGACTTATCCAAAGCATTCGATGTCATCGATCACGAAATTCTCCTTTCCAAATTGCATTCTTTAGGCATTCGTGGACTTCCACATCAATGGCTAACTTCTTATTTAAAAGATAGATATCAACAGGTAGAAATATTCTATACTAAAAATAAAATACTTCAGCGTTGTCCTCCAGAAACAAAGCCATTTACTTGCGGAGTACCCCAAGATTCAATTCTAAGCCCTATACTCTTTTTATTGTATGTGAACGACATTTCTTCATCCACATCAGATTGCAAAATGATTCTTTTTGCTGATGACACTAATTTACTATGTAAACACGCTAATGCTCAAAAAGTTTTGTCTAACCTTTCGACTTGGTTCCATGCAAATCTTCTCATTGTAAACACCGACATAACAGTGTCTATGTCATTTCGCAATAGTATCATAAAATCTTTACCCCAGGTTTCTCTTTCATTAACCGGAGTGCAATTAAAAACTGTTACGAATACAAAATTCTTAGGTCTCCATATTCAAGACAACCTCAAATGGAATTGTCACGTTGACAATCTTAATTCCCAATTAAGCAAATTGTGTTACGCATTCCGAATCTTAGTTAACGCAGTTAGTCCACGTATTTCCCGTTGCGTATATTTTGCAAACGTTTACTCCCATTTACGTTACGGCATTACCTTCTGGGGTAATTCCGGTCAGAGTATTCAAACTTTCAGAATTCAGAAGAGGATAGTTCGGATAATTTGTAAATCTCACCCCCGAAACTCTTGTAAACCTTTATTCAAGGAATTAAATATCTTAACACTTCCCTGCATTTATATTTATGAAACGGTCGTGTTTGTTAAGACCGAATTACTGAAGTGCCACCCTTGCTTTATACGAAACAGTCTCGTTCACGAACACAATACTCGCAATAGTAGTAATATTCATCGCCCTAGAGTGTCAACCACTCTTTGCCAAAAAGGACCTTATCATTCGGGAATCGTTCTATATAATTCCCTGCCCAAGAATATAAAAGATATTATGAAATTGAATATCTTCAAATCCGCGGTTAAAAACTACCTCCTGCACCAGTGCTTCTACACTGTAAAAGAATTTATTGATTTTAACAAAAGTTAAATTCGTCTTGTGCTTTATCACGCCATTGCTGTAGTACTTTTTAAACAACTTATAACAATTTCAAAAACTATTTTCTTGCATGATTGTGTTGTCTTATGGCTCATATTAATTTAGTTTTATGTGTACTCAACTTTGGCACGGTTGTTTACATTAATTCTGTAGCCCCATTCTGGCCCGGGTTTTTCTCGGTTATTCTTCGGGTAGATGTGGGTGTCTTATTTAGGTTCTCTAGGCTTTGTCTAGGGGCGTGTTTATTGTAACAATAAATCGTGAATTTAGTGTTTTATTTCAACTCTTATGATTTTTAAATATCTATAGTTCGATAACAACATATTGACTTTCTATTAGTATTATAACTCGCAGCTAACCTTTTATCTTATGTAGGATCTTTTGCTGAAATTTTTGAATCCTTCTGTGCCTTAGGGTCCTTTATCGGAATTGATGGGATGGTCCCTTGCTTGCTTTCGGAGAGTATATTAGTTTATTGTCCTCCACGTGGTCATACGCAGTTTGTACTGTTTTTTGACAATAAATTTATTAAATTTATTATTATTATTTGTGCAGCATTTCTAAGAGTAAAAGATTTATTGTATTTACAGTAATTTGATTTACGTGGAAGGAATTAGTAATAACAAAATTATTTGTTTTACTGCGGGGACACCTCTATTAACTTGGCAAGATATTCTGGAGTGCAGTGTAGCTTAACTAAAAGTTATATTAGCACAAATCCAATGACATCTGTCGAATCGCTTATTTGAAAATATTAATTTCAAATCCCTCAGAACAGCAAATTTTTGTTTCAATTCCTCCCACACCTCTACAATGTCCAGTATTCTCTATTCACCGGATTGAAGTTTCATGACACTACGCACAAATTCTTATCACAACAAAGGCCAACCTCGTCAACACACGGGCGCTTCAAATCGTACTTCATGCTTTTAACACATGTATTCCTCTTCGCTTTGTTCCAAAACGTCCGTCTGTCCGTCCGTACGCCTGCCGCTAGTTAACGCATACCGCACACACAATAGCACCGGAAGCGGTCTTCGATAACAGATGATGCACACGCAAGCACGTAAGCAAGCTAGCTAGCGACCCTCTAACGTCGAATTTAACACATGGCTGGTGACGCTTTTTGCTTGATAACAGGCGACGCGACCAACCTTGTAAGCGTCGTCGTCAACATACAGTGACATATGGCCATCGCTGGAATGTGACAAGACGACCAGGTGTAATAGACATTATCGTCAAGAGACATTACTAATGGTGGAAGACGTTTTTCATTTAATGGATACCGCATGTGTGGATGTCCAAGAAAAAATCAATACTAAAATCTACACTTTTTGGAACGGAGAAATTGTGTGAAACGGACTAGACGAGACTAAATTATACTTTTACTCATCACTTGGGAATTTGCGTGTTTTTCGTGATCAAACTTAGCGGATAGCATAAAATACTGAAAACATACAAAGGAGGTGAATTGGAAATGTTTATGTGGCGATATCGAAATATCAATCTACCGTAAGTAGTTGAAATGGCTTTGAAGAGATCAATTAAAAAATCACGAAAGATGCTGGATTCAGCTGTATGATGATGATAACCAGGTACAGACCTGAGAGAAAATAATAAAACCATAATAATAATAATCTAGGAGGCCGAGTTTCATTTAGTTGAAAACGAAAATCTTTATTCTAGAAATTAATCGGAATGCAACTCTGGCAATAGATAATAGTAATTAATACGATGAGACTGATATTTTAAAAATATGAACATTTTATATTACATCTACATCAAACTTATATCAGGTGTAAAAACAAATAAATTAACTGAACCCGAGTAGATAATTCTTACAAACACTTGAAGGGAAAATATAACTAGCGTTTGAATATATCTAGTTGTTATTAAACGATTACTATTGCTTACAATTAACTACAGACTTCCAGTACTTGACGAAACTCACATCGGTTGAGTTGCACTGAAAATTAGTCTGCCCATGAATTCATAGGCTGTGTTTCAGACACAACAGCGTTTTCGGTAATAACGTTCCGAAGTCCAGTTTAGGTTGAAGCTTCTAAATATGTACGGTGCATCCATATATTAATAAGCCCCTATGTTTAAGTGTCTGACTGACTCACAGACTGATTGATCTATCAGAATTATTAGCGATTTCCACTAGTAGTAGAAACATGAAATGTGGTACGCTTATAGCTATAGAAATACAATGAATGACAAAATGCAAAAATTTCAAAAAATTTAATTTTGAAGAACATTTTTTGGGGGAAAAAGGTTACGCCATATGATAACATTGGATTACGATACCACGCGGGCTAGCAATGCACGGACGTCCAAATTTGTGATTGCATGCGTTAGAATCAACTCGCGATTTACCTGACAGTAGTTGAAACGTTCTTTAATTTGACATATCGGAAGAAGAATAATGTCTGACAATAATGATTACTTCCATGTTTTGTGTTAAACCCTTTCCATTCCGTAATAACGTATTTATTATTTAAGATTGTAAAATTTTATCAGACGCGTTTCGTATAATATACGTTGCTTACAATTTGCGTTGTATTGAGGTAATGAATAAGTCACAGGCTATGAATTGAAGAAAAATAATTGAATTTTACTTTATGTACGAAACATTTCTCTCCAAAATGCATGGTTTCTTTGGAAATGAGCCGTAAATCGAAGTTTCGGTAAGTGACAGTAATGACTTGAGTTCGTAATTTATGTTTCGAATCAATTTAACACACTCGGTTCCTTTAAATCTTTATAAAACTTATAATATGGGTAATAATAGCACTATTATTTTAAGAATGAATATATTTACATTGTATAAATGCTTCAGAACGCTTGTAAGTCTTAGAATATTCGAATATTATTAGTTTGAAGTCTTGGTTTCATGTATTTTCCATTTGAACTTTTATGATAGTTTACTTTTAAATCTAAACGAAGTTATCGAACATACGTTTGTTGAAAGTATAAAGAAGTATTATATGATTTTATTTTCAGCGGTATTGTTTCAATTTGCAAGATTTATTCTAATAGCCATTGCGTCTTAAATTATATTAAATTACATCTGATATATTACGCACTTATACTACAGATCTCGTGGTGTAGGGGAGAAAGGATAGCCTGGACATCAGAAGGTCGGAAGGTTGACACTCGACAGAATCCTAGCCCATTTTTGTTGAGTTTTTTTCTGCATAACATTTTACGAAATAACGTGTTACTTTCAATTTTAAAAAAAAGTACTTTTTTGTGTTTCTTACAATGTAAAGAAATTTTTAATCAAGCTATTCGTAATCTCTTGAGTATGATAATGACAATGAAATATTTTTGTCTATTATGGTATCTTCATCAGTTTTCACCTTATTTTCTAAGAATAACTGTCAATATTTAGATGTTATTAAATCACAATGCCTTCAAAAGTTTTATAAAGAATAATAAATATATTGAATGACTTTTTTCGTAATACTTTGTTCATCACTGTGTTTTTAATGAAAAATATGGTTCATTATTTGTACGAATAGGATTGAAATATTCTGAACATCATAAATGAGTAAGCTTACTCCTTACAAGAAGATTTGCTCAAGTCACAATGTATGTATGTATGTATGTATGTATGTATGTATGTATGTATGTATGTATGTATGTATGTATGTATGCATGCATGTATGTATGTATGCATGAAGCATATCAATCTAGAAATAAGAGATAGTTCTCTAGATGGCATGGTACGGTCGCAAAGCTCAAACATTTTGTCTCGGCGATAGGGGGGAGTGAGGGGGTTGTAAACCCCCTGACGAGCGGAGCGTTATCGATAAATTATTATAAGACAAATTTATTGAATGTAGTCAATCCTGAAATAACAATTTGAACATGATATACAGAAATTTCTTAATATGTAATAATAATAATAATAATAAATTTATTGTCAAAAACAGTACAAACTGCGTATGACCACGTGGAGGACAATAAACTAATTTACTCTCCTGAAGCAAGCAAGGGACCATCCCATCAATTCCGATCAATTTATGATTTATTTCTTCTTAAATTAAAGTTTTTCTCTTCTTAATAACGTTTTAACCAATTCTATTTTTAATTACGTTTTATCGATAATTCAGGTTAATTTTTGTAGCTTGACATATGCCGAAGCGGACTTTTTTGTAGAACTCTTTGAGACAAACAATATTGTCATTCATAGTTATCTTCTATCTGTAACCGTTTAGGCGGCGTAAGCGAATATAACGCTCTTTTTTTTCGATTTCATCGACTTTTATCGTCAAAATAATTTTCTCTCTTTTCACGCATTTTTAAAATAAAAGTGAGCATATGCTCATTCTGGTCTTCTGAACTAACGTCTTGCCAATTTTTATTACGATCAGCTCATTGGTTTAGTCGTGATAAGTAACAAGCACACCGACACGCTTTAACGTCACGCAATTATATATTTGTATGGATACAAGATTTCGATGATTCTGCCGTCTAGGTAATAAGGTATCTGTGGAATGATACCTTATTTTTGGTAAGAAAGAAAAATAAATAATTACAAAAAGTTATCTTTAAAATATTCTTATTTAAAGTGAGTAAAACATTCATAAATATTTTTTCTTTTAATGTTTTACTTTAAATGCGAGAAATGGATCATGAAATATCGCATTCTCTTGGAGGTGCAATGGTCAAGGTATGCTTTACCGTGACGTCGCAATAATGAGTTCCGTATTAGTAGCACGCCAGAATACAAGATAAATATCAAATAATTGCTCTCTCAATTTATACTTGCGACATTGCGTATGTAAAATTGCATCCTATTCATTTATTTTTCAGTGAATTTCCCTTTATAAATAAATATATGAAATAGTAGCAAAAACGCAGAGAAAATTTAATTAATCTCTCCCATTTCGAGATTTATTGAAACAAAAGGGGTTAATGTTTCGATGTAGTAAATCACTCTGTGGCAAAATAAGTAGCTCCAGTAAATATGAAGGTCACAAACTGAATTAACCAAATACCGAAACAGATTTAAACCGCAGTATTACATTGCGGAAAGCTATGAAAGTGCTTATGGTATTAAAATCACGGTCAAGAGATGGAGTGTGACAGGTGAAATTCACTGAAATTTGGAGATCAATGGAACATTTTGAAGCAATGCTTCCAGTAAAATCGTAGCAGTCATGAAAGGATGGCGTTGTTGTATTGTCACGTATAATGAATATTCGCGAAAGAAATTATCCAAGTAATAAAACAATGGTATAACAAAGTCCCTTCAAAATATAAGAATAGGTCATAATGTGTTTTATTTTGAACAAACCCAGTTTTTCCCCACGGTTATTTAGTAAATTAGTTTTTCTGAATGAGATTCTTTATAAATCAAATTATTGTTGAAGCTAAAATAATGATTTCATTTGGAACGGTGTAATTTGTGGCAATGATTGCTTTTCGTGGATAAATATTTTATAATATTCGTATATTTTAATGGAGTTCGCACTTTTTATGTACACCGTCTTTTCTGTTCAAGTATTTAAAGAACAATATGTATGCGTGGAAGAATGAAATTGGAGCAGAAATATTAAACAGTAATAAAAGTCATTCCGGCGTAATTCCAAGCTTGTCAGATAACGTTTCATACTGTTGACTTTGAGATTACAAACAACCGAAGGTAAATTCATACATATCAGAGTACCGCTTCACTTTATTGTTTCGTTGCCATTTGATACGCGTTAAAATATATCATCGTTTGTGAGATTTTGGGAAAACTGTGACACTTCAGAAAACAAATAAAATCTGTCTATGTATCTTGTCTACGTAACTCATTTCGTAGTATGGCAGAAATCATGGATTTCTGCCATAAAATCTAGTAAAAACGAACTCATAAATTCAACTTCCAAGTCATATATATTGAATCTAGAGATTTTTATCCAAAATTCAAAAAAAAAAGAAAAAGAAAAGTTGTTTATATCAATGTTTATGAAATAGCTACTAAACATTTTGAACTATTTGAACATTGACACAACATTAAATGCATATAAAAACATAATTACATTTAATACATAATATTTCAATTTGAGATAAAATTACGTATTATTTAAGTGAAAAAAAAACAAATGTAAACTAATAGATAGTAGCTTCTTAGCTTCTCATTCGGAGTATTCGAGTCAACGATTTTAGATATATAGAAGAATTACTCATTGTTCAAAGCATTGATCGTACTGACACCACGAATGACACGCAACTATATTGGACACTTCCTCTAAATCCTCTGGCCCATAAAGTTTGAGAGCACAGCTGTTCGAGAGATGAGACGCGGATGTTGACTCTCGCGTCGTTCTTTCTGCTTAGGAAGAGCACAGGGCGCAGTTGGAGGGATTGAGTGCCACCAGAGGAACACAAAAGCCACTGGGGTGACAGACGGTGAGCGGCTGTGCTTGACATGGAGGATGGAGCATGCAACTCTTGGTAGAGGTGATGCAGAAAAGCGAAGACGAGATGTGTAATCGAGATAACAAAGTCAAAAAGAAGGAGAGGGATTTACAATGAGAAATTCATGTGAATGTATAGGAAGAAGAAAAAAATTGTAAGAAGAAATTTTGATAAAGGTGAAACTGCACTGACAGATAGCTGATGTTATTTCAAATACCTTATCTTATCATTTGATTTATTAAAGATTCAATACGATTTAATAATATTTAATAATGAGTCCTTCCTTGGTTACGGTGACAGCGTGATCGCTCGTCACCAAGTCATCCCGGGTTCAATTCTCAGAAGAGGCAAGATAAAATTTGTAACTTTTCATTTCCATCTCTCAGTTTAAATAGCTGTGATGTATGAAAAGTTTCCCTTCTGTGGTTAACAACCGCCCTCTGCGACTAACAACTGCATTTGTAATACTCGGATACAGTAATCTGGATCAAATCTAGACGCAGTTCCTACGATCTCGTAAAAATTCACGATGTGTCTAGTGAGAAAAGTCACACAAAAACAGAGCCTTACTGGCTCTCGTCATTCGTGGTCCTCAGCTGGCCGAAACGAGATAGATACATACATAATGATTCAATACAAATAATATCCTTGTCACACAACAATTATAAAAGCTAATGATTATCTTTGTGTGTCATTGATTTTGAATTTAGGTGTAAAGGAACGTAACATGTATAATGTATTTTTGATAAAAGTGGAGTACCACAATGGTCACTGTTAAATCGAGGAGGTAAACTGAATAATAATTCCAGGAAAACACGTGATAGGATGGACGTAATCTTAATCAGTTGTTGATAATATGATAAGAAAAGAAAAATTGAATAAAAAAGATCTCAACGAGGTAATGAAGACTGCTTCCAGAATAACCGCGAAGAGACAGGAAAGGTGAAGAACACGATCAGTTGGAAAGGTATCGCGAATGGCAAAAGAGATGGAGGGGAAGAGTCAGCGCTGCAGCTTACGAGGAGTCTATTAGAGTGCTATCTGGAGAGGATCAGAGCCTGTCAATGACACTTCGCGCGAATGGTAGGGAAGCAACCTTTGGAGCGTGCTTTGTCATCATGCCGCCGGAGGCGTTAGCGAGACGACAGCGGAAGGGGAAGCAAACTCCATTCGCCTTTTGGCCGAATCCCAGAAACCTGCGATGAGTTAAAATCGTTGAAGTTATCGGAGTCGAGAAAAATACGGTCGTAAGGTAGTTGGATGAAATGCTGTTAGAGTCGCTCCAGTCAAATTTATGAACTTAAGTACGATTGAGATATTACGAGTCTTACAACCTTTGCTGTTCGGTTATTTGATTTCTAAACATTTTAATACATTCAGTTTCAACTATCACACAAAGTAAATACAGACTGAAAAGATGTTTAAAAATTATTTAATTTTAGTATTAAAAAAATATTTTTACGGCTTTTTACAAATACAACTCAAAACAAGTAAATGAAATAAGCTTCTTTTATAATTACAGAACTCGTATCAATCCATTCTCTTGCACCTTAAACTCCCTTCGATTAATTCGAAAATGGTTAGTGAAAACACTGGAGAAAATTTACTTCCAAATGGTTTTAAATATCTAATATTTATGGTGTCATAAACTCGAAGAAATAAAGTTATGATCACTGCAGAATAAAAAAATAAAAAGGTAACTGTTTTGATGCAGTTATTTGTCATAAATTCAAATAATCATTGTATTGACTAATGATCTTTAAGCTTTTGTGAAGATATACATTATTTCATATAAATAAAAATATGATTGCAATTACTCAAATTAAACTTTATATACGAAAGGAAATCATTACCCATATTAATCAAAGCTATCACGCCATCATGATTGGCAACATGAAAGCAGTGCCACTATTCAACCAATGTGTATGAGAAAGCGATTTAACTTGCATCTTGCCGCCTCCTCCATATTGATCCTCCATGGTGGAATGTTTGGAGAGGCGCGGTACCGCGTACCTCGCACCTACCCATAATTAACTCGCGCGCACACACAAGCGCGCGGGCACACACGCCGACGCTCATTACGTCACCCCGGCGGTCAACAGTCTCTCAGCACACAGCTAACCCGCGCATCAGTTGGGGTGTGCTCTCCCTTCTGCAGAACGTGGTACACCAATCCGGGATCGAGTGTCCTCTTCGCTCGGATATACGTACGCCACTTTGGCGGTTCTCTTGTATGCCGTGAAATGACTACTCTTGTGTGTTTAGGTAACTAGCAGCTGTCTTTCTGAAAGGTTTTATACGTCGCAACGCTCAGATTGTGATTTTTTTGTATTCCTCTAATTAAAGCTACGTTGAGAATGAGCATATACGATATCTCAACAACTTGTGTAAAGGGCATTAATTAGAAACGAAATAGCGGAAGTTTTCATCCATATACTGATAACGGGGTAGGATGGGAGACAAAGCACAGAGAAATGAAAGTATTTCTCCGAACCGTTGGATATGACATCCCAATCTTATAAGGCCCACCAATCCTTTAAGGTCGGGATGTCATATCCAAACGTTTGGAGAAATACTTAATATTGGATCTCACATTCAAATCTAGGTTACTCACTTTTGTAGTATTTTCTCAGAGTAGCCTTCCCTACCATACTATACAAGTGCCAGACCAGGTCTTTACCATCACAGGTATTTTATTGTTCAACATTACTAATAATCCACCACATGCATATTTTGTATAAGCACTTGTTTTTGTTATGTCTAACTAAAAATGTCGCGTCATATCTTTCTCTTCACGGCGTGCGATAATCTTGAGAAAGAATTAGATACCATATTGAAGTAAACATTTGCCACCAAGGGAGAAAGCAAGTCCGCATTTAAAATTTCCCTTGTTGAGGTATTCTCTTTAATAATCTTCTCTTTTAATCTTGTTAATCCGGTACGTAACACAGCGACATCCCAGAATATCTCCTTACCACACACTCCCAAAAGACCACTTGTGTTCATTTTAAACGAAATAAGGATTATATTAAAAATACGATTTGTTAACAAAGAACCATCACTCGTTGAGATTAACAATTATCATAAACGATGAGATATCAAAGTATGTATTTGACTATTCAAATTATTTGTAGTTTTTATGGCTGCCGAGATATTGACATTTTCATTGATTTGTTAATATGAACTAAGCAAACTTTTTCAAAGCCTTTGAAAATACGAATACAATTATTTAACATTCATTTCACTAGAAAGAATAACAACAGTGAAACTACTTAGCTAATAATTAAACATTTTCTAATATGAAGCATGGGTAAGTTTATGAAACGATGATGTATGGTCTCACGCCTGGGTCAAGATCTACAGAGTGGCGTGAAATGTGCCGAGTTTTCCTTGTCCGATCCAAATATTGAATATTTCACCATGTGTGATATAATTCCTTCAAATGAAATAAATATTATTTAGCTATATTCATCCCTTCCTGAGATATAAAGAAAAACTGAAAAAAAAACAAAAAAACAAATCCATTTCAAAAATCAATAAAATATTCTCTTGAGATACAAAAGCTACGGTGTTGTCCACTAGTAAAATATTTATTCATATAGTACTTTCTATCATCTTCAGTTTAAAATAAAACGAAATAGGAAAATATAAACAATATGTAAGAAAGCAAAGTACAAGAATTTATTGTTAAGTTTATAACAAATTAAATTTGTTAAAATTATGATAATTTTTGAAAATTGTTAAAATAAAACTTTTTGAAATTATTTAAAAAATAATACAGTTTTTAAGTGTATTGGAAACATTTTTTTCTTGGGGTTTTAGGGCTCGCCAACGTCAAGGACATTAGAGCTCTTTGTATTGGAAACAGAGCAACAAATTATTGTAGAATGAATATGTGAATAAGAGACAAATGCTACAACTAAATGCAAATATAAATATGTGAGTTGAACGTACCTGACAATGCCAAGTATGCCAAGGACATATGTGCCGAAGGGTTCGACGGGACGCTATTTAAGAGTCACAGGTAAGTAGGGAGTGGTTATGTTAGAGTACTGACCAGGAAAGTCCTGCGAATAGATTGGTTATTTGCAGGAGAAGGGACAAAAGAAGAGAAAGATTGCTTATATGTTCATTGCAGAGAGGGACATTCATTTTTAATAATTTATGTATGTGAAAAATTTCTAAGATTAATCTTTGTCTGAAATAAATACTAGTATCGCCTCACCGATATTTAACTACAAAAGCTACAAATAAGCTCAACAAGTCGAATGATAAGGTCAGTATTACACAGTAATACTTCTATGTCATATCTATGATCAATTTATATGTTCGGAAAATATTATTAAACAATGTGAAGTCCCATTACACCGTGTCATTTATATGATCGTATCTAGTGTAAAACAAAATGGATGATGTACAATGTTTTGCTGCTATAGGTTCTTGTATGAGCTCAATAATAATTTGTTTATTACTTAAAAGACAAAACTGCGAAAAAGAAAGGGAGTAATTGTGGGTTTGACCATGGAGTGTGAGACGCGATAATTTTTGAATTCTAATTTGTAATTGTGTTCAATACTGCTCTTCTTAGCTACCAAATGTTTCACACATTGTAAACATAGTGCACTAGCCCCGCGTTTATCACACAGAAATTCAGAGGTTTACAAGATTTGGAATTTCTCGTACTACTTCTTCAGTCCCGCCTTGACAACCTACTTGACAACCCTGGATGCTTTGCATGAGAACGCAGCACTCTGTTTCATTCTCAATACAACTCTGTTGCCTGTGCGAGCTCCCATTGACGTGGTTGGTTTAAGAGACATTTTAGTTGTCCGCTTTTAGTTATTCAACCAGTATAAAAGAAAACTAGAACAATTAGTGTTTGCTCTTACGAGATTTTCATTCTCGATACAACATGATACACCTAACGACGAGTCCAAATGTTGTAAAATAGAAAAGAACAAAATATATCGTCATCGTCCTTAAAAAGGTGGTAAATATTTATTTATCATGATACGAAGTAGATTCAATGAAATTTCGTTCACCTTAATTGCCAATAAACTAATGGCTCGTTATCGTTCATTGGTCAAATTTCTCAAGTAATACTCCATTTTTTGGCGAAAATATTGTCTTCCGGGACAAAAAAAAATGTTGGTTTTACTCCTCTCCGACTCTCATATGACTCGTATTTCATAGTTATGTAATTAAATTAAACCTAATACGAGCTCACCACCAACATATTATAAAATTGTTCACTAAGGGGTTTGTTGTAAAATGAATGAGATAAAGAATATGTGTTATGTTCAATAATTATTAAAACCATGCGATATGAAGTCCATGAGCTGCAATTGATGTGTGTATGAAATAAAATTTCATAGAACATATCTTTGAATAAATTCAGTTGTATAATAAATCATTATATTTTATTTGAGAAATTGACTTCAATTGCATGTCCGAAGACTGTTCTATAGTGACAAATCTGATATAGCAGAGCATTTTCACACGATATTTTATGATTCAATATAAGGAACTAAATGCTCACGTAACTTATTTTTCTCCTCTTAAGATGTGTTTGATCACCGTATCACTTGGCTTTGTGTTCTCATAAGAAGTTTATTTTTCAGCCAAATTATAGCCTATAAACTTCTATGAAGAACATATTCGAGTTACATTTCCTGTGAGCTTTACGGAACATTACTTATCCTCCATTCACAATGATTTCAAAACTTTTCCACATTGTTTGTATGACGGGCATCCTATGACCTTTCCATATTCATTCCAGGATATGATTTTTTTTTTCACTCCAACTTTGCATTGTGACAGAAATACTAATACTCAAATACAATCGAATATAAATCGTACAAATATAGATAACCTATGTATGTATCACAAGCCTTTCAAAACATAAAAATTATAATTGAAATGTTACAGTAATTCATTGATAGTTTACGTCTTATGATGCATTTGTTGTAACACTTTCTCACTGCTCTTCAACTTCGAGCTATCAGGTGTTTAGCAATACATAGGAACATGATCTGCATTAAAAGGATGCACTACTTTATTACTAAAAAATTGCTGTGTTTACTTCAGGAAGACGTATCGATGCAGAATGACTACGGTATTATTTCAATTTCGAAGAAATATTCTTAAACGTTCTCTATCGTTTATTCTGTTTCAGAAGGAAAACAGAACACGACGTTGGTCAATGTCATAGTGGAATGCGATAAGGTGAGCCTGTCCCGATCATGCGTAGTGCAAGCCAATCACATTCAAGATATTTTACGGAGTGGGCGTATTCGAATATCACTTCACACCGTTCGAATCTACAACATAGTATTACATAAATCTATACAACACCTCTAACTTCCCAAGCAAGATATATCTTGCGTTTCATTGGCTGACCAATGTTCCTTTCCACTTTGACACACCTTATCTTATTCCACTATGTGTCAATGCTATTGAATGAATCGGTAAAGGATTAGATGGTCGCGCCAAACGGAGCTTTGGCATTTTGATCAACGCAGAGGAATGTTGAGGAAGGACAATAGTCGAATGAAACCTCACACAGCGGGTCCGTCGTACAGTCGCAGGAACACGGCTGAGGTGTGGGACCTCGCCGGAAATAGCAGAGCTGACCGAGCGAGCCACGTGCGTCAGGCGAGATTTCGGGAACGCAGCTGCGACCAGCAAAGGAAAGGCATTCTCGGGAGCAAAATCCTCGTTCGAATCGCAACGAACACGTGTTCCATTCTCACATTCTTAATCAAATAAATAAAACATCGCCGAGCATCGCGTTTCAATCCCTTTGTCAAATAGGGACCATCACCAAAATTCCGCCAAAAGTATGTTTCTATCTCAATGTTTCTCCAAGTATCACTCACTTACTTATGCATTCATTTCCCAATAATCATTTAGTCTCAAATTACTCGTATATGCAACTAGAAATTCGCTAAGAGTAAATTTCAGAGTGTAGTATGCATAGTACAAGGCAATCAAGGGTGTATTTACTGGCATACGGGCCTCAGTCCCGCCAATATAATAAATCTATGTTCTGTATTTTTCTTTATGTATTGTATGTAAATTAAACTCATTTTGATTTTGAATTAGGAGCCACCGTGTTTGGCAATACTTATTTGGAAATTAAATATTTTAAAAGAATTGAGAGATACCTTTATTTTAAAACACTGTAAATTTACGGTTGAGAGCTTCCCTACTCTTCTACGCATAAATAACATACCTACATGTAAGTGTATTTGATTTTTACAAATTTATTTAATGGTTATTCGAAAATTGTATATATTTTCGTCAAACTTTTAACGTTTAAGCTATCTGTCCTGTGAGTCGACCCCCAAACATCAACGGCCCATGAATTTAGATTAAGTCAACGATTATCGTCTGGATACTGTATAGCGTATATGGAATTATGTTATATTCGTAATTCCTTGAATGATTTTTTTTATTTCTTGCATCAGGCAGCACTGCCTTGCGATCACTATTAGTAGCTCAAGAAATATACGACATTGTTACTCAGTTGTTACAATACATAGTCACAATCGGTGGTCGGGCGCATGAAGTGAAAGCTTCCTTCAGCAATTTGTACTATGAGTGTAAACAGCGTAAAAGTTGTAAAGCGTGGACCTAATCATGGAACAAACGAACCATCGTTTTCCTTCTTCTTCTTTTTTTTGTATCTTTCCTATAAGACGACCCAGGATTTTGGGAGTCTCTTTNGTGATTCAAGTATCGTCTTATCTGCGAAAATATACGGTAATTATTTTAATTTATGGTCACCATTCTCTATTATGTATGAAAGTTCAGTTCCTTACGTGTAACCAAAAATTAACACCGATGTGCGCACGATCTGATTCGGTACTTGACAATTCTGGGGAGAAATTTAAATGATTAACTTCTTCTTAAAATATATGAAAATAATATTCCATTATTTTTTAAAAATTGTATCTATCGAGTTTTTATTTGTTTCAAATCACTTTCGTTTAAAATATTCCGCCTGGAACGTTTAAATCGCTCATGGTGATGTTTGTAACAGTCACATTATGTTATACAACTGCCATCGGTCATGACACTGATTCTAAATAATGGCGGTCGAATTTGGATGATGTGGCATCATGTTGATTTTACACGAGGCTTTGCATCTAAATAGCCTTTGTTTACTAACAGTTCGTCATGACAGTGATGTAAATACACTTTTCAAATAATATTAAGATTTTATAATTTTTTAAATTTTTATTATTATTATTATTAT
>NNCF01127686.1:113788-145887 GCA_002313205.1 Laupala kohalensis | reverse complement strand
TCAATAGACCACACGAGTATTGTATTTATTATGGTTTTCCGTTCAGGTAAAAGGGCACTGCAGTGAAGAAACCACTGAAAACTTGCAGCGGAAGGATATTCCATCCACGACATAATTCTCAAGAGCACAAGAATTTTGTGTGATTCTACTAAAATTAATGATATGAACGAATAACCAAACGTCATAATCACAAGGGATATACAGGGGGTGCTAGTGTGTTTCAACTAGCCTGGAAGATTAAGGTTGATTTAAGATTCTTTTGCGGAATCGTTTCGATTTTAACAAATTCACATTTATTACATAAATACATATATCTCTTACAAATTACATTTGCTGAATTACGATTTAAAATGGCAAACAACAAAATTGAAATTATCTGTTGTGGACAGATAATGCTCTGCGGATAACAAGTCCTACAGAGTTATAATTATACGAAATAGAATTACTTCCTTATAGTGAAGTTCCAATCCCGTTTCCCATTTATACAGAATGACAAAGGATATTTGCAAGGTTGAAGTGTGACTGGTAAGTCTACACACACAAAAAAAAGCCCCTCCTTTCCCGAGTTTTCGGGAAAATGCCCCCCTGCATCAACTAAATGACATTAAATAAGATACCTGCTTGTTACATGAATGGTTAAGAATAACCGATAAATTGCAGGATTTTTTAAAAGTAAATATCAGGAACAATTTTCCTGATATTTATCCTCATACACGAGGAAATGTTTTAGTTTGCGATTGTTCAAGACTCAAAGGTCTCCGAACAAAAGGTCTGGTTAGACACGAGATGAATACTTATAACTTGTCTTCTCGTGCGGTTGACCTCGCTGTGGCGCTGGCTGGCCTGGCGAAGATCTTGTATGATGATTGTGGTTCCAACTGCTTCTGGCTGGTAATCAGGACAGTAGTGGTCGTTTGCTTTGAACACGCTACTAAACCTTTAGAATAATATGAGAGCGAATGTGCTCATGGTTCGTGCGCGGTACAATGTTTAGTACGCATACAACACGAGTATGATTCCATAAAACGGTAATCATTGTCCAAAAAGTTTCTAACTATGTTATCATAGTAACACAACACGAAATTGATTTGACAACACTCATCCCTTTGTGTGGGAGTCACGACGACCTACGTAGTAGCTGACATCACGACGAGCTGCCTCTGAATGAGACAGACTGAATGTGTATTGAGTGGCTGGAGAGAGCCGTATTTATAAGCCGAGCACGGAACATGCATAGTAAACACGTTCAGAAATGGTGCTCAGAGAGCGTGCATAATGACTCATGGAACTTGCACAAGGGTTCGTTCATGAATCTTGNGAGCACGGAACATGCATAGTAAACACGTTCAGAAATGGTGCTCAGAGCGCGTGCATAATGACTCATGGAACTTGCACAAGGGTTCGTTGATGAACCTTGGTTCATGAAGTCTATATAATGTTTTGTGGTATCGATAGTATTGAATACTTCGACTGCATGTAGATTCAATATCGATAAGTATCGATATAGTTTGCTCTCGATTAGCTCTTAATTTGAAACATTATTATTTACAGACACTAGATAATTATAAATAAATATACATAGTTATAAACAAATATAAATAGTTAATAACAAAATAAATGATTAATAACAATTGCAATTTACAAGCCCTTACAAACGTTTGGTTTGTAACAATTAACGTCCATTACATATTCAAATTAAATACATAAAGCGAAGCTTACGGCCTTCCATAGACGAACAGAATATATTTTTAATGTTATAAAAATTCACAATGTTATGACTTTCGACTTTCAAAAAATTTCCACACTGACGACTTCGAACGCAAGTCGAATCATTTTTTTAGGTAAATTTTTGTTTTGTTTTACATTTTTTAAATTGAGGATCCTCACGCTACGCCTCCCGATGATAGCAGGCCGCTTCGCATTACACTTCGTATGCCCTTCACTAAACAGTGGAGCATACTTGACAGCCCGCATCTTCTCATCGATCGGAGGTACCGCCAATGCGTTAACCATGCCGAACCTTTTAAAACAGCTACCTTAAAAAGGGTCATACCGACCCGTGTCTATTCAAGATAAAATGTAAAAATATAAAAACTCTTAAAGGGTAAAAATATTAAAATTCCTCCGCCTACCGATCATGGGTATAGGATAAATTAGGTGGGGTACTGTGGAGGTTCTCCATGTCAGGGGTCTCTAAAAGGCAGGTTAATATATTTAAAATTCCCCCGCCTACAGATCATGGGTATAGGATGAAGTAGGCGGGGTATTGTGGAGATTCTCCATGTCAAATGATATAAAATAAATACCCAGTGTTTAAGATTCAGCAGCAGCACTTGGTGTCTAGCTGACACTGCTTCAGCAGGAATCAACAATGTGAGGGGGAGACGCGAGATCATAGTCCATCAAATGGTGGTACATTTCGATGGACGATCTCAGGGCAATTAACGAAATTGTTTTAAGTGTTTCCAGACGCCTAACCCCTAGATCGGCGAGGGCCTTTATGGTCCGCTCCGGCTGCCCTCGGCTGCTCCAAACTTGCAACAGTGTGGGTAGCAGCGCCGAATATTTATCTACTTTCTCATCCCTGGCCCGAAGTAGGCTTGCCCAATCCTCGTGGCGGACTGTTACATCGATCACGAGTACCCTTTCCTGGTATTTGACTACCAGGTCAGGTTGGAGTCGGCCTCCCTCACGCAGTTCGAGACGGGGCTCCTACGACACAGCCACCTCCGACTGGGCCAAGAGCTCCCCTTCCATCAAATTTACTATATCATTATGTCTCTTAATATGGGAGCTCTTGGTGTGTATACATTGACCCAGTATATGCGGGAGCGTTTCAAGTGCGCCACCGCATTTCCGACAGTTGAGCGATGAGCCAGGGCGAACCGGTTGACCAACGTGTTGGTCCGCATATGCAATACCGTATTAGGCGGGACTGCCTAAGGAGGTGCTTATCTCTCAAAAAGGCATTTCCGATTCTATCTCCCTTTAGCACCTCCCTGGGTCCTAAGAGCGGCCCATTCCTTCAGTTCATATTCCCGGATTCGCTGAACCAGGTCGCCCTTCGTGAATGGGTAATTGATTCTGATTCCGTTCGCTATCTTTTTTCTATATGCCCATTGGCAGTCAACGCTCTGACCACTGGGTCTGTCGATTCAATATGCTTCAGACCCAGGGCCAACGCAACACGCGGAGCTAACTGTTCGAGACGGGGAATCCCTAATCCCCCGTCTCTCTCAGCGCAATGAAACATCCCATTGCATTTGGAAAGTGGAAGATGCAGAAAATGGAAGATGTTTTACCGACATCCTGATCATCTGGTCGATCTCCATCAAAACCGATTTAGCGGGAACGCCTATGACCAGCTGATGCAGGAGTCCGGGAAGGATGTGGCGCTGGAGCACATACAGTTTCTGGTGGGGCTTTAGACTGAGCTTACTTATTCTGCAAAGAATCTTCGTAACGTTCTCTTTAACCTTGCCAAGCTGTATTCCATTCCATGGAGAACACTTTACGCCATGATACGGGAACGCTTCTCTAGCGGTTGCTGCGCGGATGCGTTCGCCGCGCCTTTCCAGACCCGGATCAGCTAAGTTCCAGGAATCCCGGGTCCGGACCACTTTAAATCCTATACATTTGGGCACTGATAGACGCATGCCCCGGTCCCCCAAAAAGTCTACGACCGCATCTTAAAGCTCCCCTGCTTTCAAGGATTCCGACGCGAGAAGAACAATATCGTAGCAGAAGGTCAGGCAGGAAATTGTCTCCCCCTCAGGGAGTTCTAATCCTTTACGAGCCTCTAGTTCGGAGAGCAGGCACCAGATTGAATAATAGGGGGGACAATGGGTCACCCTGCTTAACGCCGCGCTTGAGATGAATTTGCATACCATCATCTGGATGAGCTATGCGGGTGTAAACATTCCGATAGCTCTCCTTTACCAGCGCTACCGGAGGCTCAGGTACGCCTTTGCTTTTTAAAACCGAAGCTATAGCCGTATGAGGAACAGTATCGAAGGCCTTGTACACGTCCAAGACACATCCGACACCGCCCCCCCCCAGCTTTCATCAGTCTAACGGCGTCATCGAACAGGTGAACGTTCTCGAAGTAACCCGCCTCCGAGACGAACCCCTTCGGCCTGGTATTAAGGCGAACGCACCCTCTCAGTCGCTGGTCAATTAGACCCCCAAAAACACGACTGAGGAGCGAACTTATTGTTATCGGCCTAAGATTATTTACGTCACTAGGTTTCTTCCCCTCTTTAGGAATAAGAGTGGTTCTATTTTTGGACCATTCAGGACGCAGAGTTCCTGTGGCCAAAACTAAATTAAAAAATCCCGCTAGGATTCGGGAAATGTTTTCCCGATAGCATCTCCTGCTTGACACCATCAGGACCCGGAGCGGAATCACTCTTAACCAGCCCGATTCGCATCTTGACCTCCGCATCCGTAAACGGGGGATGTTTGTGAAGCCCACCTGGCGTAACCGGGTCGGGGGGACGCACCTTGGTGGTCACCTCAGTGCCTCAGAGTGCCGTATACAGATCCAGGACCTCTTTACGATCTATATTTGCCCTTTATTAGTTGAAGAAATCTTTACCTAGTCTTACATGTTTGGCAATGAGGGCTGGATCCTTCTTAAACAGCTCTTGTGTCCTTGCTAATTCGAACTGTTTACACCTCCTGCCATGCTTACGACCAGCCCCCTCATGCTCCGAAGGACGGGATCCCACAGATCTACCTTTGCGGGGATTGTTTATAGGAACACCAGATGCAAGCTAGATGACCTTCAAGATCTCAAAGTTAACTTCTGATTTATTTACTCCGGGTAATGGGAGCCATCCCTAATGGCCCTTAAAACTGCCCGGACAGTGGGAGGACCCACATTAACCGTCCATGTCAGAGCGTCCGCCAGCAGCGACTCCCTTCATTCTTGTGCTGTGAGTATGGAGCTCACAGTGAAGCGCAGACCGCTTTCGGTCATACTCTCCCACTCTCCTGTAGCTTACGGGGCGCAGCCCGGGATCACCCATTAACGGGGATACACGTGGAGGTGTCGCCCGCAGGCTGGGTCGTAGAATGAGTGCGCTCCCCGACCAGCAGGGTACACGCCTCCGTTCCGCTTCCGAATCCTCGGTTGCACTCTTCCTCCCCTACCGAAGACGGAGGTGCGGCCCCTGCAGGACCAGGTGGTCCGCCTCCCAACATCCATTTCCCCACACCCGTAGGTGCGTACGGGGAGAGGTCGGGAGCAAATGCGTCACGGGGAGATGAGTTGCTCTTCGGTGTTCTGCGATTGTCAGTGGAGTCTGCAGCGACCAGCGCTAGCGTATCCCCAACATTAGAAAGCGCTAAAAGAGGCGAACGAGCCTCCCCTACCAGCAGAGGGTTCGCCGCCTCAGCTTCCGTACAACCTTGGTTTCCTGCCTCCCCTAGCGTTGGTGGGAGTGCGGATCCTTCATTTTCATCAAATAATTCATTATTTCGTTCATTTTCTGTGTCTCCCCGGGACTAGGGGAAGGCACTTACTGAGAGGGGGGGCGCTTCTGACCTCAGTCTCCTCGTGCAACGTGTTTCTCTTACACCTGGCCTTCCTCATTTATGGTTCTACGACCGGTTCCGGCAGATTCCCTCACCGGCCCAATCTTTTCATCAGAGCCTCGCGTACCTTAGGCGGACCCATGCCCTCTCTCGGTCCCTGGGGTTGCATTCGAGGGAGAAGGCGGCAGATGGCCGGACCAAACTCTTGCGCGGATCCGGCCATTTGCGTCCGTCACCTCACATCTGAAACCTGCTTTGAGATTTTTCCCTCCCCCAGAGCGTCACAGAGCATCTTGTTTACTCTGGAGTCCCCCTGGAATCTCTTTGAAATGTGGGCGATCTTCTCAAGCTCAAGTTTGGAAAACTTGAAGGTCTTCCTCCCTTGGCCGTTCTTCAGACCGCCCTCCCGGGGTTAGGCACCCTGTCGCGCCACGTTACGAGCTCCGAGTGTCCCCAACAACAAAGAGAGCACCTTGCCCTTTTTTGCCCCAAATTTTCAACTTAGAACGGGAAACAGCGCCAAATATTTCATTATTTTCTCATCCCTGGCCCGGGCTAGGCGTTCTCCATCTCGGTTATCTTAATTATACTACATAAATTATTTATTAACAGATGATTTTTAATGTGTTACTTAATATGTAACAAAATTAGATACTTCCAACATCGGTTTAGAGAAAAAAACTTCTGGAATTGCTGTATTTGCTTTTCCCGGTGAAATTTTGAATCTACTAGAGCAGAAAGAAATCACTGTTCAAATTGCGGCATATCTTTATTGTCTTCTTCTAAAGCGCTCTCCTCAGCACCTGGGTTGAGATACGGCTGTCATCAGATATTAAGATAGAAAGGACAGTTTATTGGGTTTTTAACATTTTTTAATAATTCAAGATTCTAATATGATCAATAATAAATAAAACTATATTAATAATTTATACATTAATATATTTTTGAAACAACTGTGTATTGTTAGTTTTGACCATTATTTCACGTTTGGATCAACGGTGGAAAACTTTATAAACACACATCGTACCCCTGGATTTCATCTGATAAAATTGTTCAGTAGTCATTGCTGTCAGAATCCAGTTATGTGCTCCACATAATGTCGCGAGAGTACGTCACCACATCACTCGTACAGTCTTGTGAATAGTCTGAGGAAGCTTCTCGTGCGCAACTTCTTTACCCGATCACCGTCTAGGTCCCGGGATTCAAGAGAACTTACAACAATGGCGTCAACCGCAACATTTTGTATTTTGTTCACAGGCGGTTAGCGAGGTTTGGATTCTTCTCTATTTTCATATTCCTGGCTTCCCTTAACGCCCCCGACGGGTTTCGGAAGGTGTGATGACATCCACAAAAATAGTATTGCAGTGACGCACAAGAACCATGTCAGATGGTTAAACACCAAGTGCTTCGATTACAGTACGTCGTATTTGTAGTTTGTAGCCTTCCGAACTCTATTATGCCAATAGCATTATGCTCTTGGATCATTAGGCATGCATATCGTATAAAGAGGTTTACAACATGTGGAAGAGGCTCCTGAGGATAGCCACATATTCTGCCGGACGAGTCAGTATTGTCGTGACCATGTCGGATGCAATTTAATGGAAAAAGATTAAAGCGTGCTCTCTGGACGAAACTCCAGTCAGCAAGACAGGTGCACTGCTCTGGGAGGATAGAATGGCCGGATCAGCAGCAACACAATCTATAACCTTTCCCTGGGAAGGAAGATACACAAGGCGGGTGAGATTCTAAGCACGTTATGTTTGACGGAGTGTGCTCATCACATTTACCTTGTGAGACGTCCTCAATTTTGTCTCCTCGTCCATTATTGGCTAAATGTTCTCAAAAGTCCAGTGGACAGATCATCATTTGCTGGCTTTCCGTCCCTCGGTTCTGGTGTGACGGAGTCTAGCAGCTCCTTTCCTGAACACGTCCTTCTGCTCTCCACTGAGAAACGGAGCGACGTCCGCTTTGTCAACAGGATGATTTATCCGCTCCTGGATAGTTACCCTCTACTCTCCATTGGCAAGATCTGCCGAGTGCATGTCCTTGAAGGTGAGGAGTTTATATGCAAGGACTATCTTGGTAAAGTCACTGTCGCTCGCTGCATGCTGCGTACCTACGCACCCACCTTAGGGCGGTCCGTAGACATAATAGTAGACTGCTTCTAGTAGAACGTTCAGAGATGTCTTGACTCTGGCATGTACAACTTCGTTCANGTCGTTCAGACTCTTTTGGATATCAGGCAGTCCGCATCAGGAAATAGAGTGACTGGTAGAAATAGGATTTAAGGGCATCGAGGCGCTGCCACGGCTAGAACAAGGACTGGATTATCGTCTTAGCTGTCAGTATCATACCATCTAGCTCCTGTTGGTTGGCACAGATGTTGAAGCTAACTGGCTTACCGAGAATGGTTGTGGTTTCGTCAATTTGAAGAGACTTTATCGGTTTAGAGTCAACATAGGCTTAATTCATCTGGGTTAATCCGCCTTTCTTGGTAATAGTCAGTGTATCGTCAGATTAGAAATGATGACCCGATTTAATCTCGCGGAGGCTGACTATCGTTGTGATCAATGATGCAGGCCATGATTTCTCTGGTGACTAATCACGGATNACAAAGTGTTCAATGTTTTATCTTGACAAATAAGGCATTATGTGTGAATTTGACTAAACACTAATATTCTGTTAAAATTTAAAGAAATCTCCTGCCTTATAAGTTATTTATAAAATGATATTACAAATACACAAAATTACCTTAAGAGTTATCATAAAAGTAATCAGGCTCCCTGCACCGAACGAGCAGGAAACCATACCTCTCTGCTTATTTATAATAACTGTTACCAAAGAAAATCGGTTGTTCCTTAGAAATATTCCCTTCGTGTCTCCACCCTATTCCACACAAAATGTAATAGTACCGTAAGTTCAAACCGACTATTCAAATCTTAGTTAGTTTCTTTTTTTGTTTGATATTACCTTTTTATTTATTTATTTTCTGTCATAGGGGTCCAGTTTAATCTCTAACAACTTTTCATTTTAAATTTGACATTTGTGTGTGTCATCCGGATATTAAATGCGTTCTCGTGTTACATTTGCTAGTTAAATTTGTAAACGTACTCTTTGTAGAACAGACGATGCCACCAAATCAGTCGAACTTACTTTAATGTATATTTCAAATTATTGATATTAATCAAATTGAATATACTTGAGAATTTTTCTACCTATATAATTTTTCCTTGTGTGGGTTTTATACTTAATGTAAAGCAAAAATTATAATAGCCCAAAAACAGGTGAACCTAGCCTTGAACCTCGATACTTGGATTTGACCTACCCTGTTCTCTGAACGATGAAGCCATCAAAGATGCAATATTTGCCTCTCAATTATTATGGTTTGCAAACAGGCATTAATTTATATTTATCAAAAGATATAAATAGCAATGAATGATCTTTAAAAATAAGATCGTATCAGTTTTATTACAAAGATTGTGTGAAATTTCTTGGTTAATTTTTTGTTATTTTCTTCTGTAGTGTAGTTTAGGTTTCTGTAATTATAAATAACTCGTATACCCTGATCATATTCATAGCATTATTGCTTAATAGGTTTTTGATTTCATATGATGCATAGT
The DNA here is from genome assembly GCA_002313205.1 of Laupala kohalensis. Taxonomy (NCBI): domain Eukaryota; kingdom Metazoa; phylum Arthropoda; class Insecta; order Orthoptera; family Trigonidiidae; genus Laupala; species Laupala kohalensis. Next base: position 136,729 of record NNCF01127686.1, on the reverse strand, counting down.
TTTTTGTACTATTCTTGTTGTGTAAGCAAATCAGAGTAACTGTTGATCAGAGAAGCTTTTCCTCGGAGATAGTGAATTTATATGTATATTAAACTGTTACGTATTAATAAATGTATTAAAGTTCCTTCAATGGAATGCATTAGATATCAATTCCTTTATTCTGTGATTCTCGNTTACATAAAGTTCAGCAAACATGCAAGTGTCAAGTGTGTCATGTTGATTGTCAACGTTGTGTACTAGATTTATATTTTTATTTTATTTTATAATGTTTTAGATTTTTAACGCTGACCAGCAACTGCATATTTGGTTACGGTATTTCATGAATTACAGTTTGTGGCTTTGTTCTTAATACTGTTTCTGAATGTAAAATTCATTATACTGTGACCAAACTGGAAACTGTTGCCAACCCCTGACCTGGCTGACCATCACCGATCGAGCAGTTTTGTGATTCACATTCGTAACGAAGTATTGTTGCGCGGATCGTATTTTCCCACAGTTTTTCCATTTTCAAGAGAGCGCAGAGTCTAGCTAAATTCGGATGTAACCTGTGTAATCCGTCTTGCCCCACCTGCTGTACCCCTTAGTTTTATGTAGATAATAAGATTGATATTAATTTTACTTATTTATAAAAAAACTTATTTATACCAGAATATTTCAATTTATGTAAAGAAAGGAAATAAATCCAAACATGATGTATTTTCTTTAGAATTATGTATTTTATTATTTACTTCATTTTTTAGTCTTTACGAGATCACCTCAGAGGTCTGTGCGTCTCGCAAGTTGAATGTCAATGGTAGACGGGGCCGAGAGGCGAACGGGGAGAGTCAGTTGGTAAGGTGAAGGCCCCGAGTTCAATTCTCGGCCCCGTTACCCATTTTCTTTCAACATAACATAATTAAAAAATAAATTTAAATTAGTGTAAATTTACATATTTATTCACTTTGTTTGACATCATATTGCATTATTTTTACCGTGATTAAATGAACTGAATATTTGTAATATCTTTGAAAAATAATGATGTCGGGAGAGGCAATATGTGACTAAAGGGCACCAGGAGAGTTTCTCGCTCAGTTGTGACTTATTTCCTGTGGTGGTCTCGCTGGTAAACAGAGCTCTCCCGAAAATGGACAACGTATTGATCAGTTACCTCGTACACACTTCCGTACGTATGAGTTGACTTGATCGCGTGACCAACACAGTCGGCTGTCTGTAGGAATATAGTGACTTAACGGATTTGTTGTTGTTAAAGTTTCTTAGTTTATTGAATTTTGTATGATACTTCATCTTGGATGATGATTTATATTGTGAAAATTTTAAAATTGATTATATTCTGATAAAAAATATTAGANAATATTAATAAAAGAAATGTCGTATCCATATTTGTTTCTTTTTAGACCCATTTTATGAATAAAGTACTTGAAAGAATGATTTCACTATCTTTTTTCCTTTGTCTCCTTCTCGGTCACAAAACGGAATTACTTGTTTTTAATGAATTATTATTAATAATAATAATGTTTCTATTATCGAATGAGGTCATTCAGAATCGATAGGATTCGTTAACTCATAAAGAGTTGGATATCAAACCTACTTTCCTTCGATATTTTAAATGTATTTTAGGTTTTGTATATGTTCAAATAAATTATTATTAAAAACAGTTATATTTGTTTGTTTCTCTCTCCGTAAAAAGGTATTTTAGTTTGTTGAATTCTATGTGGATGTGAGTGTCAGGATTCACTAGGATCCACTCGAGTAATTATAGAAATAATTCAAATGTAGATAAGAGATGTAAAACGTTAAGTCTAAAACACTTTAGGAATTGTGGAAGAATGATTTGAAAATTCCCCGAAGGAGGGAGATAATAAGCGACTTTAAGAGTGGGGACTGAAATGGTAATAGCTTAGGCTCTTTGCAATGACAAGAAAAACATTGAATATTATGAATATTTCATGCGTGCTTACAATCAAACACTACAACTTAGATAAAAATTGCTAAAATAATGTATCCGCTGGTGGTTCACATGGCATGAGTAGGGATTTGAGAATAAAAATTTAAAATTTGGGATATTTTTTGTGAAATTGAAAAGAAATGTTTAATTATCTCTTGTTTTCAATAAAACCTGATAATTTCATCTATTGTGCTCTGGCCATAACTGACTGAATAACTGATTTTTTACAAATGGGGTAAACTATAGAATAAATTGATGAATTTTTATTTTAATTAAGTATAATTGTCTAAAATGTAAAAATTTTGCAATGCCGTTACAATTTCAATCATATAGTATTTTGCTAAAGGTCATATGGCGTTGTGGAAGAAAAAATTCTTACATTTCTTCGGGAACACGAAACCGCTCTGTCCAGACAGTTCAACAGACTGTAATACATTAACTTCGGAGAAGTTTTTACCAATATCTGATAAAGGTTGTGGATATTATCATTCTCTATTTTTTCTGCATAAAGAGAAACCAAAATGCTATAACTCGCCTAGATTGTACCTCGTGTATCAAACATTCACACACAAAAGATCTTAATTTTAGGTGTGATTGAGATGTATGTATACGATTATTAATTTATCACTTTATAGTACATTATATTTTAAACTACTTACATTTAATTTCATTGTTTTTGTGATGCGGGGAGAATGGTACCAGATGCAGCATCGCTAATAATGTATCCCAGCTTGGTATGTATCAAATAAATTTGTAACATAAGCCGCCAGTCTTTCGAATAAAATTTCAAGAATTTTAAATGTATCAACAAAATTCAAATTTGTATACTTGCAATAAATACTTGTTTGACCAAATTAAACAGACTTTTTTAGTTTCACTAGTTACAAGTATACATGAACCTTTAAAAACACACGCAACAATATTAATGCATTCTAAAACTATATTTTAATCATAGAAGTCTATTTTTATGTAGTTCCTGATAATATTGAATTCATAATTAATTGTTTTAATGAGTACTACCAAATTTAAATTAGACTTCAAGATGAGAATGATTAAAAAATAAATATTTTAGATATTACTGTATTTCGTGGGCAACACAAACTTAATTTTAACTGGTTTTAGAAGGTTTCTTGCTCATATAGGTTTTTGAGATTCCTTTCAAACCATCATATTTAACAAAAAAGATCCATTGTGTTCAATTTAGTTGCTAAAGCTATTTTACTCTCGGAGAAAAAAATGCATAGCAATAATTTAAATTTAGTGACAAATATATAATCTGCTAATTTCTACTTACACATTTTTTTTATTTGAGTTTTACGGCTCGCCGACATGGAGGCCATTACAGCCCTCACATTTTTGCACAGGAGGGGAAAATACTGTTACGCGCTAGGGAGAGCCAACATGACTCTCCCTGCGTGTGGGACACGACAATGCTCACTAAAATCCCTCCTGGATTACCATATATCTAAATCTATAATGGATAGGAAAAGACAGACAATAAATGCCTAAAACATTATATAAAACAAGACAAAAAGATGTAAATTTAAAGAAAGATGATGGAACATTGAAAGAATATGGAAAAGGATGCAAATTGACACCCTCCCGAAAACTGATCAATTAACAAATTCAAGTCATGAAGTAAAATAAAGATCAGATACAAAAAGGCCACATTCCTGAAGGAATCTAAAAAGGCATATCAGAGTTGTTTCTTTTTGTCGAAGCATAAAGTTTAATCTTTTAGTCCTGCCTTATACACTTCATTAAGAAGCACGTACACTGGAGAATGTAATAAATAAAGTTTAAGCGAGATTTTCAGGAGCCAAGAAGTAGTGCAATATTTGTTCCTAATTGAAAATTCTTCGTGTAACTTCTTTTACCTAAACTATTCCAGGATACTATTATCACATTTATTTAAAACGTACTGTGGTGTTAATTTTATTAAGAGAGACAAGAATAAGATTGAAACCAGTGAATTAGAGAATGTAGTGTATCAGTAAAGTCGAAGAGACTGTGAATATAAATATATTAGACAGACTAAAAGATTGCTAAAAGCCAGAATTAAGGAACACAAAAGCAACATTTATGGTAACCAAAACGTAAATTTCTGTGGGAAGATGATGAAATGGCAAAGAGGCGTGCGAGCAAAAGAGAAAAAAGATGAAAGACCATATATATTGACTCAGAAGTATGGACTTTAGGATACCTGTATAGTTTAAGTATAGTTTTGTTTTATTTTACCTCATGTATGAGTTTGTAAATCAAGAAACCATGTAATAAATAAAAGTACTTTATAAATTTAAAAAATATGTAGGAAAACATATAAAAGTCGCTCACACATTGTACCAAACACTTTGGGCTTCCCACTTTCATCACCCACGTAAATAATATTCCGTGTCTTCTGTTTTTGGTTTACGTTGACAGACCGTTAGATGAAGGAAAGATGAGTAGGAGGGTAATATGAAATTAAATTTTGAAGAATTTACTTTTGACTATTTTTAAGATTGTAATCTTTTAAACTTTATATTTTATATTTTAAAAACATCTACGTTTACGATTCTTCTAAGTATTTGTACCGATGAGAAGTGACCAATGAAGGGACCTTTTACTTTCTCATGTACGTAGTATATAGAAAGTATTGTAATGGTGAAAAAAATTCGAAATGGAAATTTTTGCGGAAAGTTCAGTATTGGTGACCACAGATTCCGAAAAAGTGGTTTTTGACTGGACCGTCCGTCCGTCTGTGCGCAACACTCCTGACCGAATGTTTTTTTTAGTTTACTTATTTAGGGTAGAATTTACTTCTAGCATATGCAAGTGCTCTTTTCATATAAGTAAGTTATCTCGGGCGGGTCAGATAATTCGTATATATTCACATTTCTGTCACGTTATTTAATTTCAATATCAGTAGGAGACTTGTGACTGGTTAAGCAGAGAAAAGGGTGGATGGAATAAGCAATGGAGTTGGTGGGTATCAGGTGTCCGTGCAAAAATGTGCCTGTTTAAGCAGTGTCCTCCATAAGAATAAAACATGTTCCGGTAAAAGCACAGTCGATGGGGGTGGTAAAGGAAAAGAGGGAGGGTGAACGTGCAAAAGTGTGCCGGTTAAAGCACAGTGACAACGTCATAGCGAAGCGACAAGTCCTGACAGGTTCGATGATGCAATGTTGCGCAATCGTATGTCTGATGCATTACACAATCTCGCGCAATCCAAAAATTAAAAAATCTTAACAGGAAAGGAAACTGCACAGCGCGCGGTGACGACAAACTCTCGCGCACGAAGCGGAACTCGCGAAAACTGTCGTCGAGATACTGCACCGTTGTGTCTCTCAACTCCGTTGAGGAGTGACGTCTAACGATATAGCTTTTGGTTGTGTAAAAGAATCTTTTATTATTGCAACACAACAATACATGTTACAACTTAATGTCACATGACAGCTGCAGAGACAAATGCTTCCTTCGCACGCTTAATCAATGTAGTATAGACATCAAAATACAGAGGGTGAATATTCGAACTTGGTAACATAACAATTTTGTCAACAAGCTCCCTTATCACGAAGCATTGGTTGCGGAAAAGATGGTGTTGGAGACTGAGTACTTAGTCACATGCGCGGCGTAGAAAACAAACGTCATGTACAAGGAAACGTAGAATGCGTTCCAAGAGTCGTGGAGCGTCGAGAAAACGTTCGAGACGTGAGAAGAATCTGGTCTCATCGTCGTGGTAGTGAGCCGCTAATAAATTGTCAAACAAATCATCACCATTATCGTGAGAATCATAACTCGTTTTACTCACATCACGAACAGGAGCAACACGGTTCATGGCTGTCAACAAACCCTCAACACAGTCATCGTCGGTAGAACCATGCAACTTGTGACGACACATCGGACTGGTGTGACAATGCGATGACCATTGTGCAATACACGTGCAACGAAAGTGATGGTGGCACGGGGTGAGTTGCGTTGTCATAATACAACGGAACACGAGATGCACCACATCTTCTAGATCAAATGCAAGTCGCGTACGCTCAATATAGGTGTTAAAGCCGTGGGGTGAACATACAGGACGAACAACCAAACGCCATAGCAGAACAGCGGATTTAACAAGCTCCTTCACAATCCATGGTACTTCACAATCCAACGGATTTAACAAGCTCCAACAAGACATGATAGCGTATGGGGTTGTACGAGTGAGCGCGTAGTCTGTCAAACAGACGACAGAGGAGAGTCACATTACGGCGGGAGAACCCGATAATTTTATCGAGCACATGCGGAGCGTGGAGAAAATACGAAGTAATCGCGTTGATTCTGTAGTGAGAGCAAGGGGAGTGAATGCGCGCGAGGTTGCAGAGGCGGTAGAAAGTACAAATCTACAAAGAAGGCGGCTACAGAATCATCACTTGCATCACATACACCTTTACACACTGCGGAAGAAACAACCAACGTGTGACGATGCAATGTCCACTGTGCCATGCACGTGCAACAAACGTTATGTTGACCCCGGGTGGTGTGCACATCGTCGCCGGGAAAAGCATCATCGAGACGTATAGAACATGTGATGACGTGCGACATGGATTCGATTGTCTCAATACATCATCACACGAATCAAGAGGAGAGAGAGAAAAAATTAAAAAAGATCAGAGTACATATGTAATGCAACAGCAGAGGACGATGATGGTTGAGGTGTGGGAGTAGCAACCTGTAGAAGACAACAGATGTTGTCGACAAGACGACGTTCCCGTCAAGTGAAAATAGCTCACAATTTGTTCAACTTGTGTATGGGTGAGGAAATAATGACATCCGATACACTTCAATTTACGCGCACGTCATTTAAACAAAACTGCGAAAAAAGAACACAATACACATAACTATAGATATTGCACGGAGTCATCCGCGGAGGCGGTGTTGGTACAGGATGTTGGTGTAGTCGGCAGAGGCGGTGCAGCGGGGCGGGGTGTTGTCGTCAGCGAAAGAGGACGAGGTGTCGATGTCGCGTCAGATGAGTTTCCCAACACAGGTGATTGAATCTGTGAAAACTGTCATTGCAGAGGAAATGGATGGGAAACCCGCCAAAAAAAGCAAAATGTAGATGGAGTTGAACGATGAGAACATAGTAGACTATGACGTGTTGATATCCTCTTTGTTCACCAATTCACACTCCTGGTGACAGATGACAGTCACGTTGGGTTGGAGGAAGACCGTCAATAGGTGTGCGACCAGTGTTATAATGCTTCAATTAATAACGAAGATACCTAAAGCGTAGATGCGTCTCAACGGCTGCAGGAAAACGGTAAAATACATGGCCGACATGATGCGCGGCAAAGTTGGCGAGGAATGCAATCGGTAGACGACGCAATGTCTTGTTTTTTAACGAGAGAAGATTCTGTGCGACAGAGATATTCTGCGATAACTTCGATGTGGTCTTTTGCGCGCATGATACAGAGACTCGGCGGTCACACACACCAAAGAAGTATGCTCGAGCACGGTACAGTGTTAACTACGCTTCCTGCACTGCACAGCATCGCTTAAGTAGTAGAACCACGACGCACGCGCATCGTAAGCAGCGCACGTGTACGGATGGAACACGCAATTGTCGACGAGATCACACGTGCATGGATGGAACACTTGGATGTCCCCTCGATTGAACCTGCAACATTAGGAACCCGTACACACCTTTTCATAGGAAATACAACACGGGATAAACACTTGGCTGTCACCTCAATCACACACATTTCATTATGCTTGCAGGTGCACTAATGGGATGCACGTGTGTCGTCTCGATTGCACGTGCAACGTGAGGAACACGTGCAGTGCACATCTGTTCATATCGTGTAAATGTTGCACGTGGTGGGGACAACCTCACGATATAAACCACTTCATCAAACACCACACTAACCAGTCAAGTCTAAGAGCTATAGCGCTGTGTTCAGCTCCGCAAACTGGTTAAACTACTCGAGGAAGAAGAACGAGATGAACATACTTTCGCTCTGCAACACGGACGCGTAAGTAGAGTGTGTTCGATGTTTGTAATAATGATGAGAGATACACGCTGTCTTGTTCACTAAACTATTTCTGATTCTTTTTGATTGTAGATGATGGATCGTAGTGGATATGCTGGGTTTTAAAAGAGAGGGGGAATTTATTTACAAAAACCTGGCCATTACGAAAGACAAGAATGTAGATTTCTTTCTTTTTGCACCATGCCCAGAAGAAGGATTTAGTAGAAATGAGATAAAAATTGCGAATAGGTTAACACAGAATCACTACATGCTAGCGTGGACACCAAAGTTTAACGCAACACACGCTTTAAACGGTGCGTCGTATAAAAACTTAGGGAAATTTGTAAAGAATAGATTGGGGAAGGTGAAGACCATGTATGTTAATAGTCATTTAAAAAGGATGGTTACGAACATATGTAAACGAATATCCTGACATAATAAACATAGAAATGTATGGATATACAAATTTACATGAGTGTTTGGAACGGTATGCAGAAGAGAATGAGAAAGGTTGCGGAGAAGAAAAAGAGTGTAGGATGAGGATTGCGGAAATGGCGTTAAGTGAACGTCATGTTATGGCTATCTATTCATGGAAGACAAGTCTGAGAAGGAAAACACCCCCCACATCCTGCAACAACACAATCACGTAAGACAAGTGTTTTGTTTCAAAAACGATTTCTCCTTCGAGTTCGCCGAGAGAGACTCATTTTTTATAGTTGCTGAATGTTTCGAAAATAAAGAAGGGGTATGTTTTGTTAGTTCCATAGCAAGGTTTACGAAGACAATCCCAGCGATGGACATCCCTCCAATTCCTGCAACACCACAATTACGTAAGACTCCTTTTTAAGAACTATTTCCTTTGTGTCCGTCAAGAGACTCATTATTTATAGTTGCAGAATGCTCTGAGAATAAAGATGAAAAATGCACCACACGGAATCTTCCGGAAAAAGATGACACCATCCTCCGCTTCACACGATATGTACAGGGATCGTCCAACCCGCACCCGAATGAAATGACCGGTTGGAGTGTGGCGTTTTTGAAGAACCATCCTGCTTCATAAATGTGAAGTAATGTCGAAAGTAATCGAATAGGGAAAATTAATGTTTTTTTCTTCTAGGAACCGTGTTTCACTTTATGATATGATGGATGTGTGTAGGGGGTAACACTATAAAACACTTCGTTGAACACCACACACGAACCAGTAGAGCTAGTCCTGCAGACTGCACCGAGCTCACATGAACCGGACAAGCTGTGGTGGGGAGAAGATGAATAGCAAATCGCTTCTCAATACGAATGCGTGGGTGATTGTAGATATGAAGAGGCGTGCGCACAATAAGAAATTCTTTTACGAAAATATAGTCTTCCTTACACAATACAAGACTGTACAATCGTATTTGTTCAAAAGTCCTGACAAAGATAAGGATTTGAACGAAGAGAATGTAAAACATACACTTATTTATTGGCAAACAAAAAATCCACATAACATTGGAATGAGGAAAGAAGAGATGGGATACGCATGGGACCATACACAGTTTTACCCGATGTGAAAACTAGACTGGAGGGTGTTAAGATGATCTATGTGAAAGGACATTAAAAAATAGCGTATGTGGGTGCGGACGTGAACTTAGTAAATGTAGAGGACTATGGGTGTCCGAAATTCAGAATGTGTGCGCAGGAGTTCAAACATGTGATCAAGAAATGGGGATTATTAAAAATGGTGTTTTGGGTCTAATATTATGTGATTAAAATTAAGTGAATGTCACACTATAACAATGTATGAGTGGATGGTGAAGAACGAAAAAAAACTCTAGTCTCCTGCTGAATGTTCCGAGAAACAAGAAGACTGCATACCATGCAAACTATGCCGAATAACCTAAATGCTCAGGACTGGTACATAGGGGGTAAACCTATCTAGTTTGATAGATATGGGAAGGCCCCAGATGTGCACCACTGTACTCTGGATGCGAATCGATGTAACCAATAGAGGATTAAAACACAATGTAAAATAGAAAAATGTATATTGGTTTCCCCCCTTCCTTCCACATTCCCTATTTCACCCAGCAATTTGTGTAATGTTTCCCTATACCACAGAGGATGATTAGGATAGAAATGAGAGAGAAACAAATAAAATGTTATTTCATTTTTGTATAAAAAAATTTACAAAACATGTATTTTACATAAATATTTTTTTCATCCATCTACAAATTATATTTCACATTAAATCCCAAGCATTTCAGATAGCGAAGGGGGCCCTTTTTCCAAAGAACCTTCTCCACCAGAAAGTTTCTCGGATAACACGTGGACTGCAATTCCTCGTGGTAGAAACGGTTAGCGATTGTCTCACCTCGCTCAAATGCGAGGCAGCACATCACGAGATTCGAGAGATGCACGCGAAGAATCTTAAAACATTCCGTCGTCCACGAGGGTTCATAACCTTTCTAAAAGTGATGTTTGTATTTGTTAATGCGTACGAGAACACCGACACGAAACGTTTTATTTTGTTTGTACCTTGTCCTACGATCGAGTGTCTTGACTGTCGTGCTTTGCTTCGAAGCGTTGTAGTCGGGGAGAAGCGTGGGGAGCAAACCTTCAGCGGAGAAAGGACGCCAAATGCACGCTTTCAACGTGCGATTGAAACGTTCCGCAATGCAGGTTTTCATGGTGGAGAAGGTGCAGTAATGTAGAATACATTTGTTCCGCAACCACGTCGCAAAGACGGTATTGTAGAACTCTGTACCGTGATTCGTTTGGAGGAGTGCGGATTTGCGTTCGAAGACGAGATCATGTGTTCGAACTCCTTCATGATGGCTGTGCTCGTCTTACTCTTCACTGGTTCGGCCCATGCAAATTTTGAGTCGACATCGAGGACTGTCAAAATCGACTTGCATCTCCACCAAATCCGACTGCCAGAGATCGTCTAATCCCTTGGTGAGCACGCGATGTTTGGGATAGCGTTTGCGCACTGGCGCGTGAAGTACACGCGCAATGCCGCTCCGCATATCAAGAATTTTTTTTTCTAGAACCCAGTGTTGTCTCCTCCTTTTTTCTTCTTCACGCTCATTGTATGAGTCCGGCCACGCAGAGTTCGTTTTCAATTGGGATCACGTCAATAGGTGTAGATGGGAGGTGTCACAAAACGAAGACATTTACCTCTTTTCTTCCTCTTCGACTTGGAGCGAGTGACACGTCCTTGGGGTGTGACACCTTCCATCGCATCCAGAACGATTGTATACTTGTTGCGTAACAGTTCGTCCAACTTACGCATATCGGGGTGAGTAAAACCAGGAGTTCTTTGAGACCGAGTGTTTCACCATTCATCTCGAATATACCATCGACATAGGGTGGCATACGTGTATGTTCCAAATACAACTCACCGCTCACATGGTGTCCTTGCGTTCCGCAATGATATTCATCCATAGCGGGTTCCACGAAGACTTGCGAGGAAATGATCAGAGAATAGCCACCGCCCTCATTTCCGCCTCCTCATTCTCTGCTTCTTCCTCGTCCTCTACCTTTTCAATCGGTTTGCGTTTATACGGACGGTAGGAAGAGAAGGAGGTACGGGGTTGTGGTGAGGTGAAAGAGGTGGCTTCTTCATCTTCACCATCAGGTGAGGCGGTAATGGCGGTGGTAGTGGTGTGGGGAAGGGTAACATTTGTTTTCTGTCGTTGCTTCTCGATAGCCGTCTCTACAGATTCCCGAACATTGATATCCAACTATCTATTGCAATCACCGTCCATGACGTAGAGCGCTTGTATTTTTCCGTGAATGTTCTCACGCACCCGATCAATTTCCTTTTCTAACGCGAGAACCGGAGATGGGAAGAGGACAGCAGTATTCCGCGTGCGGGTTTTTTGTTTTGTCGTTTGTTTTTCAATACGATGTCGCTCTCGGATGTTCTCCAATTCTCGACGAATCGCCTCTTTCTATTTTGTAGCCTCGAGTTGTACTTTGCTCGTGGGTGTAGCTTTGCTTGGAATGTCACGATGTCTCTTTTCCATTCTTCTTCCTCCTCCACCCCCTACATCATCCCGTCTGAAGAGAGCGGTTTTCTCGGGTTTTCCCTCCCAACTTAGTTTTTAATTTCATGATGCCGGTAGTACCCAATGCCACTTCACGTTCACATAGTCCCGCATAGGCGGAGGTCACGCGCTCTCACACACGTCTCGCGAGTGCTTCGTACGCTTTCTTTCGCTCTTCTCCTTTGTAACCTTACCAGGCAATAGTGTGTTAAGTATTCGCACGATCGAGAATTTTGATACCGGGATCCCCATGCACTAAACGCTTCGCAAGCTTCGTACCGGTACCGAAGAACTGATAGCCGATGAAGTTCGATGGGTAGTGCATTAAAGGCGCAAATGACCTAACCGCCAAATACACCACGCCCGCTTTTAAGTACAGCACATCGCTCGAACAGCGGATTCAAGTGCATCGTCTTCATTACGTCACCCCCACTTCCATATCACAACAATATATATGCGGTACGAGTAAGCGATCAAACCCCTCACGATACCGCCTCTCCCGCAAGATTGCGTCTTGTCGACCATGAGAAAGGATGCAGCTGCCAAACATAAGAACACATGCGTTTTCATCGTTGAAGGAGGGGAAATCACTGCCCACATGCTCTCTTTACATGGTTGAAAAGCTTTTGACATCCTGTCAAAAGGCAGTCACCAAGTTCGCATTATCACGAATCAATTTTTTCGGAATTTTCGTGTAGGTTTAACAAAGGTACAATACATCGCTATGTCTGAGACGTCCCGCCGCTGAATAGGCTTTGATACAAACTTGTTTCTCTTTTACCAAATCAACGAACACAAAGACGCTATTGAGAATTGTGTCGGATGGTGAAATCGCCTACTCGTGTTGTGAAAACACATTAAATCCGCAGATGTCATCCGTGACACGTTTTAGAATATGATGCAAAATATGATCGCATGTGTTGGTGTAGAGATAAATATGTCGAAATTCGAGACCGTTTGGTTTTGTGAGTGAAATAACATTTGTCTTTCCACATCCCAATGGACCCACAATCAGAGCGCGCACGCTTTCCGGTAAAAGAGGATCGTTTGCGGAGAAGTAGAAGTGTTCCAGAGCTGTGTAATGTTGTGTACAGTTGGGGGTGAAGACTGCACCACCACATCCATCGAAAACAACTGCGGTGAGCGTGGGAAGGAATCTAAATAAATAGATCAAATACATGCGCTCACACGACACATGCACATTATCGTCGACGCGATGGACGTCTTTGCGCGCAACGTGAGAGACTGTGTGAAACGTAGGGCCAGTCATAATTTTTTGGAAGAGAAGGTCACATTTCGTTGTTCTCCAAATCGATTGACCTCCCTACCCGACGACTATTGATCACTCGAACTGGGTTCACCTGCATATCATACTCTATACCAGAGCGCTGCATGTGCTACGCTACTCTCCCTCAGAGAGGGTGACGATTATATGCGTGTCAAGCAGTGTTCAAGAAAACTGGGTAAAACTCGATGTAGCGAAACTATTGCCGGTTGAGGCAAATCATTATTATGCGTTTCTTAACCATCCCAAACCGAACGATGCGAAGGAAAACAACACGCAGAAGCTACACAATTTTCATAGAATGCGAATACATCATTTTCTATGCACACTGGTCTTCACGCTATCAAAATTATACATAAGTCACAACAACAACTTCGCACTAAAAAGGGAATAAAGGAACAGTGTGTTTACAACACCTGAGCAGAAGTGTACATCGCAGGACGGTGCACAGACGGCGCAAGAAGAAGAAGAAGACAAAGTTGAGAGTGCTCCCGATGAGCAAACGCATGGGAAGATACCTTCCCCTCCTGCCTCTGATCGGAGCATTGAGTGTCATGGGTTCATTGGTCAGCGGTGCTTCAGCCATCGCCAACAGTGTGACAAATGCGTAAACAGCAAAACGAAAACTCGAGGAGATTATGTCATAACAAGACGATAGAGGGGAAGAGTGTTGGCGTAGCGCGACTTGCAGAAAACAAACCTCGAAAGTGTAGGGGAGAGTGTGTGGGGGGTGAGAAGGAGGAAAGTTGGTAGAAAGCAACACTTTACAAAAAACTTGTTTTGAGAGGGATACCACGACGTAGCATGTCGCATCAAGAAATGTCACATCACGCGCGTGCTTTGCGGATTCCCTATTTCAGAGTTGTGTGAATGCGCGATACATTGCCGCGTAAGAAGCAAAGACACGAATCGGGTGTGATCAATCTCGACGATTGAGCGGGACCGCGCACATTTTTTGTAGCTTACATCATACACGCCACCCATCTGTGCTATTTCGACTCCTTCAACCTCCCTCTTCGACCAAAATTTCTCGTCTATGTCGGCAGACAACATAACACTGTCACCTACAACACAACACAAGTACAAGGTTTCAGTACCAAAAGCTGTGGTTGTCTCTGTCTGCTACTCTTATATTACGATTGGAGAAAGGCGAATGTGTCTTAGATTGATGCGATGAGTCTCACTCACCATCTACGGTACTGCTCCCATGCTGACGGTGACTTACACTAACCCAATCGTGTTAGACGGATCGTATGAACTCGCGCTCTTACATCTGCAAACCAAAAACAATGTTTTAAACGTGTCGGACTATTTCAATCAATTCACCTACGAAGACGTCTCAGAGAAGAAAGTGTACATTATCACTCTCTCTGTCGGCACCTATACCGTATACGATATTGAATACTTCATCAAAAATAAACTACGTTATCAGTTTCTCTCGGAATTTCCCAGTAAAAAACAATTTTTCGATCTTCAAACGGATACACCCACACACAAGTGTCTCGTGAATACATCGTTTCGCATCCATTTTAACGCTGCAAATTCCATCGGACCACTCCTCGTCATCTACACTAGTCTCGCACACACCAGCACCTATTACACTTTGGAGAAATTTGTGAATTTAACAGACTGTTTCAACATCTTTATCAACTGTAATATCATCGAGAGCGGATTTATCAATAGCCGCAAGGCGCACATCCTCCATCAATTTCATGTGGATATTCCACCCGGTACTCTTTTTCAAAAACAGTGCAACACGTGATGGGTCACCGCGTGACAACACGTTACGTCGCCGACATTACCATTCGTTTGGAGGGTGCGGATGGGTCGCTCACACGCTTTTGCGACGAAACACTCTTCTCATGGTGCCTGCTACTAAGACGCCAACCGTCATGAACCAAAATGAAACCGCTTCTCCGTCGTTGTCACACTGTGCTTTGCACTCCCGTCACGTTGGCACAGAAGAGTAGACGTGTGTTACGTGTCTTAAGGTATAAGGTTTTGCGACAAGATGGAAAGGCGAAGAATAAAAAGGGATGTGGGAGGAGGAGTATGATCAATCTCTTCGAAACCTCTCTTCACATTGATGACATGCAACCCACGCGAAAAGAGACACAACTCGAGGGACAGAAGATACATAGTTATACCCCGTACACCACGAGCTACAATCAACACAATGAAATACGTATCGTTGTTGAAAACAAGGAAGCCGTCACACAACCGTACGACAGCGTTCTGGTGAACGAGGGAAAGCCTTTGAAAAAAGTATCACACCTGCGGTGAGAACACCCTCGCAACTCGATGAATATAGGTGGATTTTTTCCGAATTTCGTTATGAAATCAACGGCACTCAGATCGATTGTACACGACTGCCGGTTATTGCCACCATCATGAAGAATGTGCTTTGACTGTCCGTCGAAGAACCTCGTCAATATCGTTTTGCGGAGTGGAGCGATACAGCCATGCAAGGGCAACGACTCTATACTCTCATCAAATCGGATGGATAATTCGCGGCGTAGGTACCGCTCAAATTGTTGATGGGATTCGCGGAATATCACACACGCGACGTTTCCGACGTTTCCCAAGAATTGATCTCGGTACGCTCCAAGACGTATAATGACTGTTTGTACATGACAGAATCAGCAGAAGCAACACCGAGTGTCATACAAATCGATCATATCACATGGCGCAAGCGCTGGATTGAGCGAGTACACTCTATTTCTCTGAAGTCATGAGGTTGGGTGAGGAAATACCAATTTCATTCATCAGTTGGAAACTCTGTGAACTGCCGCCTCTCATCCAATAAAAAAGTGAGAGTGAAGAATGCTTCCTCTAAGAAGCTACCGCTCTACGTCATTTTCGATTTGTTTTGTGTTTTATTGCAAAAAGACAATATTAATAAATTTAAAGAAAAATACATGTGATTTCGATCATATACAAGAACATCGCACAGCATCGTTATTTTTAAACAATACCCTCGTCCCCTTCAATGAATTACGTAAGGATTGGCCAGTGAAAAGGGGGGGTGATACAATCCGCCCACCCAAAACGTACAACCTCTTAAAAGGACTGTGAATAGGGCTACTACGATAGAGAACCTCTCTCTGCCGTGACACAGGTAGACGATCGTCTGATGTATTCGTTTATTGTGTTTGATTGTACAAAGCTTAGAATCCCACCATCGGCGCGAGTATGGACATCAAAATAGAGTTTGAAACACAGACAAATATCCCAGCAAAAACATCCGCCTATTGTCTGATTCTGTTTCCGCGCTCCTGTCAAGCTATGTCTCCATGACTTGACCAGGTCTCCAAATATAACTAAGGACGCGCCTTTCATTGTGCGACAGTTGTGTTGCGATCATGTGAAAGCAAGGATCGTGTCACACCGTGAAGTTCTTCAGGAGGAAGAGGAGGGGGAGGGACAAGATAAAACCTTCGACACATATACAAGAGAGAAACAGGAGTAGGAGGATGATGAGGCTGTGTGTCGTCATCGCGGTATGAAAAAGAAGAGGAGTAGGAGGAGGAAGGTGTTTGTGGGTACAAAGAGAAGGGGAAGAAGAGGACAGATTTCGCTCTCTCTCTATCTTCCCCCAATTCTACACAAAACTATGTAAAATGGTTTATAAAGGGGGTTAAACTTGCTATTCTTCAATCCATGCATCGCTGATTGTGTGTGATGAAAACAAAGAAGTTGTAAATTTTCTGCTATGCTTCAATCAACGCGTCACTGATTGCAGCACGAAATGCATGTGGAAATGTTTGAAACATGGTATTCATCTAGTAACGCGTCACTGCTCGAATGAAACCATAATTTTTTACAATAAAAATAATCCATAGTACAAATCATGTTCTTTCTCATTATCCTTCTCCTCCTTCCCACACATGCACATAGAAAACACAATTATCATTGTTTGTTAATTTTTGAAAAAAAGATGACATGGATACATGAGAAAATAAGAAATGAATCACGGTGTGTCATTTTTTATCATCGCACGTGATTATTGTGCCATAGGCGTCACCCACACGTTGCAGAGTTGGATTCAATCGAATGAGTCTGTCGACATTTTCTTGTATTTGAACGATCTTCGTATATCTAGAGAAAAAAGAAAGAAACGAAACGATTGATGAACTGTCACACAAGTTTTTAAACAAAATAGCCTATAAAAAACAAATTGCTTGCTTCTGCGGTAGGAAAAAGTTGTAGTCAGTCTCAACGAGAATTGCTTTTTCCCAAACTTTGTATTCAACAGTTTCCCACACAGCGGTTTAAAACATACCCGCTGGGCAGCTTCGCAAGTTTAACGAGTGGCACATTGTTATATGCCATGACATCTTGTTTCAGTAGTCTGCAGATAGAATCCGCGTGTTAGAAAACAAATAGAATGAACACATTATTTTATAATCATAAAGGAATTGCGTGTACACACTTTAATATTCCACCCTCTTCTTCTTCGCCTGTAACATTCTCCAGCTCAGCAATTGATGCCTCGTCTTCCAGTCTGAATTAAACAAAAAAGGAATATATACATAGCTCTACTGTGACACCGAAACACGCGAACAAAATTCAAAACAGTCTGCCGCTATCGTAGCATTTTTTGCACGGTGGTTCGTGTGTGGAGGGATCCATCGCACTCGTTCGCAAAGACGATGCAACCGCCCTCTTTCGATTTATTCTCCTTCCCTGTTATTCTTAAATTCTCGAAAACTGTGTTAAAAACCGAAATGAAGAATTTGACTGATGACATTTAATGTAGATTTTCTCTTGAAAATTGGAAAACTTAAAAACATCCTAGACAAATCCAGAGGACGCAAAATTAAAATTATTCCATTTCAAGAATCGCGATATACAGACAAGTATCCTTTCGATTCAGAAGGATACAGAATATACAAAGGAAAGTCAGGAGAACGTGTTATGGCAAACTGTCCACAATTTGGGACTGGATTTATAGTAGATAAGTCAATACTTGATTCAGTTACTACTTTCAAATTCTACTCAGGTCGCCTCTCCACACTGATTATAAAGTCAACAAACAAGACCTACACTTTAATCAACGAACATGCTCCAACTAATATTACCAACAGACACAACCCAGAAAAAGTGGAAGAATTTTGGAATCAATTATATTATATTCTCCAAAACATCCCCAAAAAATCATGTCAAAATCATTGTAGGTGACTTCAGTGCGCAAGTTGGCTTAGAAAAGAAATAAATATACTGGGTTGGTAAATGGTCAGGACATAAACAGATCAACCGGAATGGTATGCGACTTATTGAGATCTGCAAAAACCATGACTTGTTTTTCAAATCGATATTTTTCAAGAAAAAACCTTCAAATACCCGAACTTGGATCTCACCTAAACCAGTATTAGGTGAATACCAACAGGACAATGTGATGATCTCCCGTCAAAATATAGTAGAAATCATGAACCTTCAAATTCTTAAAGGAATTGATCTAGATTCTGATTATTTCCCCAGAAAATTCTCATTAGACATCATTCCAGAGAAGAGAAAGTTCATTCAGACAGCCCCACGCCGCAAATACGACGTACAAAATGTAAAAGGCAATGATAAATTTTGAAAAGAAACACAAAAATTAAATTCAGAGAACTGGCAACAACGCCAAGCAGGACTTGAAAAAAAACAAGAAAACTGCACCGCGAACCAAGACACGGAAGCACGCGTGGTGGAGTGTGATGAACTCATGAAACTCAGACAACAGGCATGGCAAAATTCGTCATGCAACAAAAATTCGAAAACCATGCAAGACCTCACGAACGTCAGAAAAACACTCACAAAAACAATAAGAACGATTCGTAGTGAGAACAATAAATTACTAGAAACAAAACTTGACTACAGGAAACACAATTCACGTAACTACTACAGAAAATGTAATCAGAAATTAACTAAGTACTCTCCTCCATTACTCCAGTTCGAAAACGAACATGGATAAATTGCTCACACCAACACTGAAAACCGTGAAATTCTTGGGAAATACTGTTCTAAATTACTAAATTGTGGAAAGCCACAAGGAAAATTTCAATTCTACCTAGCAAAACAAAAGTCAGACTCAAAACTAACGAGGGTTCAGGAAATTAAGAAGATAATTCACTCATTGAAAAATGACAAAGCTTCAGAAGATCAAATCACCGCAGAACTATGGAAAAATGAAGGAGAAAATCTCATCACAAAACTCAAAGAAATTATAGATGAAATCTGGTAAATTAAAATCTGGTGAATTGAAAAAAATCTCGCAGAATGGAGGATGACCCTCTATACCCAAAGGGAGACCCCAACAATTATCGTGGAGTTTCACTGCTTTCAGTAACTTCTAAAATTCTACCCAAAGTCATGTTAAACCGTGCAGAATCTCAACTAGATCCAGAAATCGGTGAATACGAAGGCGGGTTCAGGAAAGACCGATCATGCTTAGAGCAAATTATTAATCTTAAAAACTTTATGATATATTTCCACAATTCATCAAGCAAGAATTATGTCCTCACATTCGTCGACTTCAAGAAAGCATACGATGGTATAGACCGAGAATCAATTTTTTAAGTACTAACGGAATTTGGACTTGATCAAAAAACAACAAACATTATCAAAGAAACATTCATGCAGACCAAATACAAGGTAAAATTTATGGGAGAACCGAGCACAGAATTTCTATTAGACACAGGAGTACGACAAAGCGATGGACTATCTCCGTTTCTCTTCAATTGTGCGCTTGAAAAAGTTGTACAGGAATGGAGAAAAGCAATGGCACCAACACACCGACAAGGGTCAAAACTGAAAGGCATACAATTAGACTGCTTAGCATTTGCCAACAACATGGCATTAATTACGCAAGATATCACTGACGCGCAAAAAAAAAACTTCAACTACTACAAGAACAAGCAGCGAAACTTGGATTACAAATCTTATTTGATAAAACCAAATTTATGACAAACATGAAAACTGCACCAGATGAACTCCAAATCGGCAACAAAATCTTTCGAGTAAACAAATTTAAATATTTGGGTGAATGGATTACAGCAAATTGTAATAAAAAATCTATTTAATCGAGACTCCAGAAAATGGAGACCGCTATTCAGTTTAAAATAATATGTATAACAAAAAGAGTATCTCCTGGAACTGTAAATTGCGACACTAACAAACTGTAATCAATCCTGGAGGTCTCTACGATTCACTCAGTGTCCAACATAAAACATTAAACCTTCAAATACAAGTGAAAGAACGTAAAATAATGAGAAAAATCCTAGGACCGAAAACCAAAGACGGTGTACATTATCTAAAGGCAAACACAGAAATATATCAAAAACTTTCCAAAATCCAGACAAAATGCGAATGCGAAGAAATCAGTTCATGGGACACTTAGAAATAATGGAACCGAACAGATTAACGTACAAAATACATACATTCTTAAAGAGAAAGGCTACTAGACCAAATTGGTACAAACAGACAGAAAAGGGCCTGAAAGAATTAGGATCACCATACTTACAAGATCGAAATGAAATCAGAAAAATCACTCATACGCGGGATATCGAGGAAGAAGAGAGATCTACATGGCCAGCACAACGGAAACATCCACTCATTGCGCATGAAGGAATACTGGACCAAAAGTAAGGCTTGATTCCGCGTGGTCCTCAGTGACCCATTCGCGAAGAAGAAGTATGCGTGTGTATTGCTACGACTGTATGTTCGCAGAGAACACCCATGCAGTTGCTTCATTGCTAGCGAAGCGAAGGCACGGCCATTCTCGGCATGGAACAAAACATTTGCGTTGCGATGGTTGAGATGTATATCTCATATAATACTCATCATTCAACACGCGGTTGTTCGCTGAGAACGCACGTGCGTTCGCTTCGCGGTCAGCGTAGAGAGGCCACACTCGCACGTGATGGGATGCAGGCAATCACGACATCCGGCCGTTGAATAGCTCGCTAAGAGACGACGCCTCTGTTTCATTACAACGAAGAGCAAACACACCCACATGGAGCGTCTTGCCNTGAATAGCTCGCTAAGAGACGACGCCTCTGTTTCATTATAACGAAGAGCAAACACACCCACATGGAGCGTCTTGCAGACGCATGAAATCATCTTGTTCTCGAGTGAACATGTATGTTTCGATGGTGTGATACAGTCACGTGTTCGNTACTGTCACGTATTCTTTTTCTTCCACCGAAAGTGGGGATGTTCGTATTAAAGTTTGCTGCAGATCGCTTCGGTGCTCAATGCTTTGTAAGTTTTCAAGATGGATAGATACGGTATTTGGACATTGTACGCCTCGAATGAAGGCGGTCAGGGCTGCCGGATAGTGGAAGGTGAGTTTTCTTTTAACGTTCCCTCTCTCTACTACTCTCATCCTATGCTTCAAACGCATGTCCTTCTTCTTCTTTTAAAACCTAATGAAGTGTTCGAGGATACGTTGGGGTATGTCCCCAACGCCAAATCGAAACTGGACGTGTGTAATGGTGAGTATATTTTATTTTTACTCAGTGCGAATTAAGTACATCCTATAGATTTCACAGTGTCATTAGAGATGGTCAAATTTTTTTGCATCGACCATCACATCTTCTCTTCATTATACATAATATTTGCTCGTCTTTTCCGTTGTCCGTCTGCCGCGACATAGTGAAACCTATAGTATAGTGTGATTGGATCCACATATAACAATACTCTAGTATTATTATTTATAAATAATTTTATTAAAAAATATTAATATAATAAATATTTTTTAATTTTGGTTCCGAAACCTGTATTTGTTTCAGAAGATGGCGAGGCATTGCCTGTCATCAACAAGGATGACGTGGTTCGGGAAATCTTCGTCCTGGAGGGTGGTATGTAGTATTCACGTCATAGACAACGTGTGTTGTATCTCTCTCACACACACGCGTGTCTCGTTGTCAGTATTCTGTTCTGTTAGACAATCACCAGGCGATGGAGGGAAAAGTGGTGTCTTCCGGCGATGAAGTGTAGATGATGGCACCACTACCAGATCCCGAGATGACTGCGGAGGAGGTGCGCGGTATGTAGTCCACAGTGTACTTTTACACCATACAAAACATTGTCCAACAATCTGTTTTCTATCGTTTAATTTTCCGTTTTCAGAGCGGCGCATGTATATGGAAGCCCGTCGAGCTCTTATCCGTTACAGGAGAGGTACAGAGAGAAAAACAAAACGTAATTATTTCCATTTCTTCCTCACGATCAGGTTTTAAAAATTTATTTTCCTTTTTAGATTACATCAATATGACGGAGCACAACGAACTCGTCCTGCTGTTGTGGTTTGACGAAGATTACTTGCATACGCAACACGTGTGGGAAGCGTTCGAGATTCGCACTCTATCCTACTATGTCGATTTGTATTTGAAAATCGAAGTGCATCTCCTTACCGACATTTTCGAGTCGTTTCGAAACCTGTGTCAGCTTGTGTATTCGCTCGATTATAAACATTATCTCACCAAACCGTCTCCATCGTGAGATTCCATGTAAAAACGACTGGGGTGATGTTGGAACTGGTTACCGACGAGGAGATACTAAACTTTTTCGAAAAGGGTGTGCGCGGCGGGTTGTCAAGTGAGCGGTAGACATGCGCGAGCCAATAATGCATTCATGGGTAACAGCTACAACCAACGTGAACCCGATTGTTATCTCCAATATATCAATTGTAGTAATCTGTATGGACAAAAT
>NNCF01127686.1:95886-113687 GCA_002313205.1 Laupala kohalensis | reverse complement strand
ACAAATACCCCCTCACACGCAGAGTCGTCAACCGAAACTGATGGCTACAATTCTTCCGAAATGACGCTACGTCATTCACATTCGCCATTTGCGACGAGCGCTACAGCTGGGTTACACACTCACTCACATCCGTCGCATTCTCTTCTTTCGTCAATCGCATTGGCTTCTCCCCTATCTCACTCTGAACACAGAACTGCGAAAGAATGCCACCTCTTCTTTCGAAACGAATTTCTTTAAATTGATGGTTAACGGCATGTACGCAAAGAGTTTTTTTTCATTTTCTTCGTTTCCCCGTTCCGAAACCGAAAGGTTATCACCGGGGGGGTGTTCATCAACTTGGTAATATTCTCTCGTATGGCATGGTTCTGAATCCCCACCACCCGTCACGTTTAATGCCATGGAAAGACGGTACCTTTAGCCTTGCTAGTCAAGTTTCCGTCCCTACCACGAGGAGGTAGGTACAGTACTACTACTAGCGTATTACGCTCCGGAGATTTACGACCTTATCCACAAAGTCCGCGAAAGCGGCGCATGCCTCCCGGCTCTGGATCAACCTCGTATAATCCGTCCAGACATAGATTCCGAGCGCACGTAAGGATGCATACCATTCTCGTCGTTCCGGATCGTAAAGAGCACAGTTAAAAAGGACGTGTGGTGTATCCTCATCCTCCATACCAAATGGGCAGCATGCACTCACCGCTAGCCCCCGTTTCTCCCAGTACACGTTGTTGTTCCCGTGACCCGTGAGCAATTCCACCATCGCTTTACGCGGTGCGAACCATTTATTTTCCGGGTATACCACATTTGGTTTGAAGCCGTACAGGTGGCGCCCCTCCGCAGCCCGATCCCAACGTAATAGCCACTTTCGTCGTATATGCCTGTGCAAGATGACCTTCCACCCTTTCGTTGCACGACATAAGGCCTTCCCGTCGACGCGGATCTGCCCGTGCACGCGCATAGCGTGCCGCGTTGTCCGCTCTTCCACTTCAAGATCAAGCGGCATTAATCCGAGCAGGACCAGGATGGATAATGTTGCCACACTCCTGTACCCACCAAACCAATATACTAGCCTCAGACGTAGGCTGGAGATTTTCCGCGCGAAGTGGACAGTTGACAGCCGGTAACCCCATAGCACACAGCCGTATGTTAACAACGGCACAACCGCCCCCTTATAGAGTTGTTTCAGTTTGTCTCGAGACAGGTTCAGTTTGGTGATCCCTGTACGCTGTAGGCCGTACACAAAGCTCTCCAGCTTTCGACGGACATACTCTCGATGTTTGGTGAAAGTGAGCCTGTTATGTAGTATGACCCCCAAATATCGGACACTATCTTGTATCCGGAGTCGCATGTCACCGACCCGCACAATGGGATACCGAACAGTCGCAGTATGGCGCTGACCAAGTACCATGCCAACCGTCTTTTCGTCCGAGATCGCGAGACGAATGTCAGCACTGTATGCGTATAATGTCGCCATCATCCTGGATCCGCGTAATTCCAACTCCCTCCTGCTGTCGCCGTCTTCTTGCACCAGCAGGTCGTCCGCATACGCTGTATACCTCACCCCGTCGACATCCAGCCTACGCAAAACGGCGTTCAAGTGGACATTCCATTAGAGCGGGCCAAGGTGGCTCCCTTGTGGGCATCCTTGTTTCAACTCCCGCGTCAAGATCACATCTCCGATCTCCAGCAGGAGCTTGCGATCACACAGGTAGTCCCGCAGAAGAGTGAGCAAACTACCTGCTACCCTCACGGCAGCCAACTCTGGCAGAAGTACATCCCATACTACACTGTCAAAGTCCTTTTTAAAGTCCACAAAGATTAATAGCTTGTACTTACTGGTAAAATTTGTGATATGCTGGAACATGTTGAGCAGTGCGTCGTCCGTCCCTCTGCCGCGCATGAATCCAAACTGGCTGGAGCTGATCGCTGGCGCGACGATTCGCCGCAATTCGACTTGCAGGATTTTGTCGAAAACCTTTCCTAGTACCGGTAACAATGTTATAGGACGATATGCATCCCATTGCTGCAGATTCGTCTTGCCTGGTTTCGCAAAGAGTCTAAAGGCCCCCAATTTCCACGGGCGGGGAAAATAACCAAAGTCCCGGCACGTGTTGAGAATGTCTACTAAGTCCCCCACGTATCGGTCCCGGAGCCGCTGAACCATATCCACCGTCACATGATCATACGCTGGACTTGTACCACTCTTCTGGCGGAGTATGGCATCGGTCACCTCGACGCACGTCAGTTTTTCGGTGTCGCACAAACCCTTAGATGTGTATACACGAGGCTGCGATCGCACATCCGCGCTACACTCCAACACGCCGTCTATCAGGATACTGCCCGTCTCTTCCCAGTCCACCGACTACCCCTCGCCCGCCTGCATGCTGCACCACATGGCCTTGCTTTTGAGCTTACCCCGTCCTATGACATATGGCAATCCCCATATGTTTGTGGCGATGCTCTCTTCGACGAACGTCGCCCAGTACCCTCGCTTTTCCAGACGAACCCTCGGCGGTATCGTTCCACCTGGTCGCGATATCTGTCCCGCATGAGGGCCTTCTCCGCTGAACCCCAACGGCGGCGCTGGTACGCTCGGCGCATCCGACGCGTAGCGCTTTTCTCTCGCGTGAGAGCAGGAGACCACCATGGTTGCCCCAAGCGATATCCGTCCGACTGCCGTGAGGCATATGGGCGCACTTCCTGCAGGATTTCGCGCTGGAGTTCACTTTTTCGTGCGTCGATCGCGTCCCTGGGTACCGCAACGTTGGCATACGGTCCCTTCCGCAATTCCCGTCTGCTGCACGCCTCCCAATCCACCCGACGATAGTTATGGGTACACGTGCGCGCGCGAACGCCCGGGGGAGCCGTAGAGTGAATCGCGTAACTGATCGTTCGATGGTCGCTCGATATGTCGCGTCTCGTCCGCCACCGCTCCAGGGCCGAGCGGCGCTCCACGTTACATAGCGTCAGGTTGATTATCGATGTCCCGTTGTCGGTCTCGAAAGTTGCCACCCCTGCGACATTGAGAATAGATAACCCATGTTGGAGAATCAGTCTTCCGACGCTATTTCCTCTCGCATTTGTGATCCGATCCCCCCAAAGGTGGGAGCGGGCATTGAAGTCCCCGCCAATGTAGATGTCCACAGACGTGTGTGCCCGGAGAATGCTCTCCACCTGCCGAGTCGTTCCGCCGTCATCTTCCGCGAATTTGTCGTAGACGTTCACAAACATTGCGCGTACGTCCCCTTTTTGGAGCGTAACTGCCTGGAGGAACTTGGAGGTTTACTCTCTGTGCTCCAGGACGAAGACTAGCGTGTTTGTCACGACAATTGCGGAGATGACAGACTCGGTCCGATGACATATACGGCTCCTTGAGGAGACACACATCCACCTTGTTTGTGGCCACATACGACGGCAGTTCCCCCATTCCGATTCTCCCTCGCTGCAGGTTTTGTTGCAACACGTTAATTGCCATAGTCCGTGTTATGGCGAATCAGCTCCCGTATACGTTGAAATTCGGGGCAGACCGAGCTGAAGACGCTGTTCCCCGCACGCTGCCCTTGACGCAGGCAATTTGAGCAGCAGGCGCCCTCCGCTGTCCGAGGAATTTCCCCCTGCCGATGGCCGCTCTGACCGCACGTCAGTGCAGTATCACGACATCCACGGGCCATGTGGCCATACCGGAGACAGCGAAAGCAACGCACGGGTACAAGGTATTCCGTTAACGCGTGGGAGGCTTGCCCGATGTAGACGCGCTCTTTTGTCGCCAGTTCGCTGTGCCACTGTGGGTCGAGTGCGAGAACCCAGTGCTTGGTCTTCCAGTCCGGGCGGCCGATCTTCTTAACGATTCGGCACGCCCGGTCCTGGCCACTGTTCCGGGAGTCGAGCTCGCGCAGGAAGGTTTCCTCGGTGTCATCGGCCACGCCCTTCACTAGGAGCAAGGGGTTAGGCCGCTTGACCGCTACCTCACGTAAGGCGGGGTACGCAGCTAGGCGCCGGCGCAAGCAAGCGGCCCCGTCCGCCTCGGCAACCTTGATCAGGACCCTGCCTCCACTTGCATCGTGACAGCTATCAACGTTTACTGCTGACTCCGTGGCCAGGAGGTCATGCACCAAGTCCTGGACTGATACTTCCACCGCGTCATCAGCCTTGTCCAGCAGCAGCAGGTGAGCCGTCCTCTTCCTCCGGCGTCTCTGGTCGACGGTTTGGAAGGGTTCTTTCGCAGTGCGCCCCGTCGTCCCCGCCGCAAACGGCCGGCCCTCATCGCGTCGCAAACGCCTGAAGCGCTTGCGTCTGTTCCCGCACGGTAGCCGCCAGCGCGTCAAGTCACCCCTCCAAGGCCCGGACCGCTTCCCCTCCGGGCGCACCCCTGTCGCTAACATCGCCTCGGTGATCGCGATGCAGATGCAGCGCGGCGTGGAGTGCGTTGCACTGCTCATCTACCACGTTTATGATCCGCTCTGCCATCATTGTGACACCGTTTTTCACGCCTCCCCCGGAGGACACGGTGCTCCCCCACAGATGAGCCGCGAGTTCTCTTATTCGCGGGAGCGAACCCTCCTGCAGTGGTGCCTCGTTGAGCAAGCTGTTCAGCTCGTCGTAGTGCTGCGCTGCCGGCAGCACCGGGAAGGATCCTGCTCCAATCTCGCCCGTCCGGACGACTTGTACCCGGCCGTGTTGTCGCCGATCCGACATCGACCCGCGCGGCTGACTGAGTTCTGACCATAAGGCCGTGACGCTATCCCGCAACGTGGCGCATAATCCCTTCGTGCCTTTCTTCGCCCGCAGGGCAGTTATGCTACGTAGCACGGCCTGGTATGCGGTGTAAGCCTCGTCGCTAACCTCTGCTGCGGCACCGCCGGCCCACCGGAGGTGTTCCGGAGCGTCAGACGGCACATTATCCGTAGGCTGCACCGTGGTGCTGCCCTCGGCTCCAACGCGGGTCGCGGGCGACCGGTTCTGGAAGTCTTCGCAGAACTGCCGAGCCATTGTTCCCAGTCGCTGCCGATCGACGCTGGAGGCGCGCAAGAAGGACCCCGCCCGCAGGGTATCTTCCACTTGCCCCCGGAGCTGCTCTAAGGTCTGGGGAGTGGAGGGCGGCGGAGGGTTTACCCGCTGGCTTCGCGGGCGGCGACAGCGAGGAGGCGACACCACCGAGTCCCCACTGCCTCGTGTTCAGGAGGTGTCCGTCTCAGAACGCCGATGGCGCCCCCGACGCCCGCGACGAGGCCCGTTCGTGCGCGGTGCAGGTTTTGCGCCGCGTGGAGCGTGCCAGAGCGCCCCGTCCTTTGCCCCGGGTGATGAACGGCAGGGGACATCTTGCTCCGGCGGGCGCGACATGCGGTTCCCATCCACAGGGGTCCGGTCCAGCGAGTGAAGAAGGGGGGTGGCGTACATCTGTACCCTCGGTTTCCTCTCGTCTGGTCTGTGGAACCTGACGCCGACTGGTCCGGGTCACAAGGGTCGGCTGGCTGAGGGTGCACCCTGGGAGTCGTGGCCAATCGGGCCGCGGTGAGTCGGTTCCAGAATGACCCGGTTACCGATCCGATTCCCAAGGGCAGGGTTCATCTGGGAGCCGTAACCAAATGGTCCGCAGTGGGTCGGTTTCAGAACGTTGTCCTAAGGATCCGGTTCTTCGTCCGATTCCCAAGGCCGAGGTCGTACGCGTTTGTCCCGCAACGCCCGGCCGAAGCAGCGTACCCGCAGAAAAGAGCGCCCTCTCAGCCCTAGACGAACGAATCTGTCGGACTCGTTCACTGCCTGGTGCGGCACGTCGACGGCGGGAGGAGGAGTCCCTGGGTGAAGCGTTGTTCCGGGATGCACGGTCTGCCGGAAAAGCGGTCGCGCGTTCGGAAGAACCGACCCCAGAATCGATTCCTGATCCGGTTCCCAGATAAGACGGCGTGGATCTCCCGAATCACGGTCGAGCGATGAGCCAATTTCGGCGCACACCACGCCGTGGTCGTCTGCAGGATGTGCCGCACGTCCTGCCGCGGTCCACCGAAGCAGAACGTCAAGAGAAGATTCCACCCTCTGTTCCTAAGGTGAACGAATCCACCGGAATCGTTCACGGCCGGGAGGTTATGCTGGCGGCTGCGGGTGGTACCCCTGCACGAAGCATTGCTCCGAGAGGGACAATCCGCCAGTCTAACGGATTCGCGTTCGGGGGAACCGAATCCAGAGTCGATTCACGAATCCAAGATAAGACACCAAGCTGAGGGCATGCGCGGTACGCGTCGTGCGTTCTACGGCGTTCTACCAAGCCAGAACTCCGGGAGAGGAGTCTGTCCTCTGCGCTTTAAGTGAACGAATCTTTCGATTCGCTCACCGTTTGGCGCGGCTCAGCGGCGGCAGCGGGTGAAGACCCGGTACGAAGCCTCGCCCGGGGATGTACGCCTCACGGGAGAAAGGGTTCTGGGCGTCGAAGAATCGACTCCCGAGTCGATTCTCGAATCCAAGATTAGACGTATCTCCCCAACCTCGTGTGGGAAGCCAACTAAATTGAGCATGCACCAAGCTGAGGGCATGCGCGGTACGCGTCGTGCGTTCTACGGCGTTCTACCAAGCCAGAACTCCGGGAGAGGAGTCTGTCCTCTGCGCTTTAAGTGAACGAATCTTTCGATTCGCTCACCGTTTGGCGCGGCTCAGCGGCGGCAGCGGGTGAAGACCCGGTACGAAGCCTCGCCCGGGGATGTACGCCTCACGGGAGAAAGGGTTCTGGGCGTCGAAGAATCGACTCCCGAGTCGACTCCCAACGGCGTGTTGGCTCGGGGATACGTCCCCTTCTGGCCCCCCGAGTCCGAGGACCGAGTCCCAGAGTCGAAGTCTGGCCACCGGCACCTCGCACCGTGGGAACGTTCTCCTTGGCCCTGATGGGGCGGCACAAGGGGCCGTTCCTCCAAACGATGTTGACAATTGATGTTTATATAATTATATAATGCCGCAGTCGCCGCGAACAAAGATATTATTCGGGAAATTCTCCCACGTATAGCACTCACTTCCTGGTAACGTTACAGGCCCATGCACTGACCCATATCTCTGTATGACTGTTCCGCTCTGGCGGGCGTAACACACGCAATAAGTCGATTTTCACAGAAAGTGCCTCTCTGCTCCGATTTTCGCGATTTATGTGGCACTGTTATCCGCTGAAACTACTCTTCCTTCCCATACACAATTAAACACATGATAAATAGCTTAATATCACTTTTCACAACTTTTCGCAAGAGCACATTAAGCCACGTCTGCTATTTGCCGGTTGCTTAGGGAGAATGTGCGACACAATCGACGCATCTATCTCGTAAAGACGTAAGAGGGCAGATGCGGTGCGCGGAAACTCATTGCAGATCCGCGATTTCTCTGTAGTCGATCGATCGAAGGCGACCTTATGACGATCGAACTCGTCAAATCAAAAGTGCATATAAATAAATCTATTTATGTCGGGTTTCCGATTTTAGAACTCTCCAAATATCACAAGTTCGATTTCACTATACGTTTCTTAAACCGCGCACACCCGACATGCGATTGTTGTAAATGGACACGGACAGTATAATCTGTTGATGATGCGTAATGTGTATGACGTGATGAGTCTCTAACCTTCCTATTACGACACGTCCACGTTTGAAATATCGAATCGATTTGGAATACTACAATTCAATAAAAAAGTAGTTGGTTTGTTTAAGGATGAGTGCGGGAGTGATATGTTGGTGGAATTTAAGGGTCTTCGTCCGAAAATGTATGCTATTCAAATGCTCCCTCAAAGCACATCATGTAGCGCAAAAGGTATTCAACTATCGGTAGTGCGACAGTATCGTTTTGACTATTATATAGACTGTTTATTCCGTGACAAGCCGCACATGGATACACAACATTGCATCCTCTCGAGATCGCATACGCTTTATTCGTTTGAGCAACAAAAACGCTCTCTCACATGTTTCGACGACAAAGCTGTTTTGGACGGATAAAGTGACGAGTCTACCGTACGGTCACTATAGCATTGCGTCAGATGAGAGCGAACTGTCGTCGTGAGCAGTCATGGAAGATGCTGTCACATCCCTCACATGTAATATCATGCACATCATGCATCGTATTCGAGTTACTAATCCGACACTGTGTGACATGAGGCAACTTGCCGTCGATGCATACTTAAATCTCTTAGCATTGTTTGAGGCATTGACACATCATCTCGCAAGCACCGGACAACGTAGTTTCCTACAAGAACTGCTCACTGTCCTGCGACGCGCGCTCTGGACCCTCTCACGTCCCATTTGAAAACCTACCACCCACCTATGATGGTGTACGAGGAGGGGGAGAAGACTAGGTCAGCATTACCGTGAGATCTCTCTCGTCTGTTTACAGTGCACCGTCGGTTTGGAAGCGGTGACCGACTCCGTCCTCACACCCTACACACATGTGTTGTGCTGGGTGTGTTTGGAGGACTGGGTAAACGGCGATGCACGTGCCACCTGCACCTCTGCCATCACAATCTCATAGATTATAACACATGTTTGTGGCATGATATCATCCTCCATCCCACGCAGCACCGTGGATGGAGTGTGCAGGAGGATGCTACCCACATTGTGGGTGGGTTCACACGTAAGTATTTTTATATATCTATCTCTATATTACACGTTATTCTAATGTGTTGCTTACGTTTTATTCAGAGTATTATATAGGATGGGATTTTGCCGCAACTGTTTTGTATATATTATGTATACTTTAAATGTATATTTTTTATTAAATAAACACTTGTGTTTTATACTATATTTTCCTCCTTCACTTCACCACCACCTGGTTAGGGTTCTCCTCCTCAAAAACAAAATAGTATATAAAAACAGTATTATATTTTTCAGAAATTTATTGTTATAGATTTATATTCATGTCAGTTTTTTTTCCAAAAATATAGTGTGAATACATCAATTACTCTACACTCTGCAGTACACTGCAACATAATAATTCTTAACATAACTCAATGTAACAGTCCTGCGGATGAAGCGGATTTTCCACATTGGGGAGGCGTGATTTTTGACAGTCGAAGTGGGATTCTCCTCCTCCGCGCAAACGTGCCAATATTAATTCTCGTATTTTGCGTACGATCAGGTTGCGTACGGCATCATCATATTTTTCCATTTATTATCCACATACGCCTTGGTGGTCACATCGTTTTCCTCTATGGGTACCTTGACTTCACGAATCACCTTGTTGTTCATCACCTTCAGTCAGTAGTCAGTCGCGGCCGATTTCGGACGCGCCAATGCGTCGCTGCGTTAACGTACAATAGTGATGACGCAGGGATTTACCGACTGCGGTTAACGAAGAATACGAAGAGTATCGTTGTTCTGCGTGTAAAAAAACGATAAAAATGCAAGTTAATTGGCGCAAAGAGAGTAGTTGCGTAAAATTATTTTTTCACCCTGGTTGTGCAGAAAAACACAAGAAACACGATGGAAATGGTGATATAGTGACGTGTAGTGGCCCTCTTGCTTCTTTCACTTTCGCAAAAGAAGCTGAAATGAAGAGAGCAACAGGTAAACAAGAAATGAGGAAAGACTCTGCAGGAGAGGTCTTTAGGTAGTGCCAATGGTAGGCGACAATCATATTGAAATATATCATCGAGCATGGAATCTAAAATTGAACGGGTAGTAAAAACGATAAAAGAAATGAATGATGAGGAAACATAGAAATAACATCAGAAGAATTATTAAGGAAGTAATACAGAAAGAATTCGGAGACATTAGACAAGAAATAGCGGAATTGAAGAACAGTATACTAAAAGGGACAGAAGAACCGAAGGAAGAAACGAAACATTTTTCGGAAGTTGTTAAAGTGAAAAGGAAGGAAAACAATTGTGAAACCAAAAGTGGTTCAAGAAAGTGAAAAAACTTGATATTACAAATATGAATGTGGGGATAACAAAAGTAAAAAAGGAAGGTAATGGTGCCGTTATCCTGGGATGTGAAACGGGAGAAGAGATACAAAAGCTAAAAGATGAAGTACAAGAAAAACTTGGGGATGATTTCCATGTAATGGAACACAAGCAGCTCACACCAAAATGGAAGATAATAGATATTGATGAAGAAGAAATAAAAGCAAGTGATGCGGATCTGGTATCTACAATCTAGAAACAAAATAGAATGGAAGAAATAAATATTTTCACATTCGAATTGTAAAAAGAATTGTAAAAGACAAAGGAAATGATGCTAAAAACATGAGGAAATCAACAAAGCATGAAGGATCTAAAATTATAGAAGTCGATGAGCGTACACAAGAGATTATGCTCTAACGAGAGGAAATTAATGTTGCTTGGCGAAAATGTAAAGTGTACAATTACTGTAAAGAAGATAAAGCAGACTGTAAAGAAGATAAAAAATAAGGTATTAATTGTAAACAGAACTTAATTTGCATATTAATGACAAACACGAAGTCATCAATGTAGAATGTGCGCCATACAAGAGATTCCTAAATGTAGATAAGAAAAGAGTAGGATGGGAGGATAAAAAGGTAAAAGTATAGCAGCAACAGAGGAATAAAGATGTTATTACGCATACAAATGCGCAAAGACATATAGTGCGTAAAGATGAAATAGAAAATATCATTGAAAAAATTTATTCCAGCTTGTACTATCAGAATCAAGAGTAACGGCAGAAATTGCAGATAGTGAAGTGGATTTAAGTGGCTACAATGTAGTTAGATATGACGGGGAAAAAGGTATACAGGAGATGTATTGATATATGTGAGAGAAGACATAAAAGAAGAAGTGTTAATGACAAAGAAGATACTTGCAAACTGTGGGGTTATAGAAGTGAAAGTTAATAAAATTGTTACATTCTTTTTGGTGGGGCTTTAGGGCTCGTCATCATCGAGGTCATTAGAGCCCACGCAAGTAGGGAAAAATGCAGTTTCGCACCTTAGACAAGAGCCGTAATGACTTTTCCCCGTGTGTGGGACTCGCCGAATATCTCGACCATACCCACTAAAAAACCTTCCTGAAATCAACAAATATCGAAAGAGAAAGATGAAAGAAAAGAAAGAATACCAATACATTATTTCGCAAAAAAGGAAAACAATTTTTTAAATATTATATTTTCGAATTACAGAAACGAACGATGAAATCAAAGAAGACAGTAAAGGTGAAAAGGGAATGCAAATTTTAAACACTCCCGAGAACTTGTAAGAGGAGCCCCGATCTACTCATAAAATTCAATAGTTTATTAATATTAACTGTTTCATTTCCGAGAATTGTTGGTAAATCTGCAGCCAGACCAAGTCGTCTCCGTATACTTGAGTATCTTCTGCAATCAGTTAGTAGGTGACGCACTGTCAGAGAACAGCTACATTCCTCAGAAACGGGTTCATCATCAAGTAGTAAGAGATACCTATGAGTGAGAGGACAATGTCCTATGCGCAGGCGGGTCAGCAAGACCTCGTCGCACCGGGCTGGCCTACAGGAACTGCTCCATAACTTAACAGAAGATTTAATAAGTCGGAGCTTATTCCTTTCAACAGCTAACCACTCATAGCTCCATTCACTCAGAATCCTTATCTTGACGGAATTTAGGAGATCTCGTTTTGGAATCGTGGAGAAATTCACTTTGTTGATCGCAATGCTCGCAATATGGCGTAGCACTCAGCAGTGTAAACACTGCACAAGNGGTCTCACGGGGAAATACCACGGAGCAGCCGACACCATCAGCCTGCTTCGACCCGTCGGTAAACACAGGGATACGGACCCGGTGTTTGTAGAGTATTAGCTGAAAGTATACCCTCAACTTCGGAGCTGGAGTGTTCTTCTTGTCTTGATGCAGAAGATCGAAAATAATCTTCGGCTTGTGCAAAGCCCTTACTAAAACCTTGATGTAAGACATTAGGTGTGAGTATATATAAGGTTTCCAAAATTTGTTTGGAGCTATATCCAAAAGGTTTGGTTGCTCTCAGTCTATTGTTGTAGAAACGGATGGAAGAAGAGGATGGATGAAAAACCGCGTTGTGCACCAGATTGTCGGGTATGGTTTGCAAGTGGCAAAAGTGTCGTAGCATGAGGAATTGCCGCCGGAGGGAAAGAGATTTTTCGCCACTCTCGACATACAAACTCGGAATGGGTCTAGTGCGGTATGCTCCTGTTACTAGTCGAATTCCTGCATGGTGGACACTACCCAACTTCTTTAAATAGCTTGCACGAGCAGAGCTATATACAACGCAGCCATATTTCAACCGAGATCTTATGAATGCTCGATAAAACTGGTGCAGGGAGGAGCGATCAGCGCCCCATTCCCTGCTACTGAGGCTCTTTAATAAATTCAGAGACTTTAATGTTCTTGCTCTTAGGTCTGTTAGATGTTCAATCCAATTCAATCTGTGATCTAAGATTAGACCTAAGAATTTCACAAAAGGACATAATTTGAGAACGTTGTTTCCCAGGGCGAGGTGTGGTTCTGCCAGAAGGCTTGGTCTCCTACTGAAAAGAACACAGCTTGTTTTATCAGCAGAGAAACGAAAACCTGTCGTTTTCGACCAGTGGTATAATCTATTAAGGACGAGTTGGATTTGTCGCTCCGCACCTGTGACACTCTGTGATGAACAAAAGATAGCAAAGTCATCGACAAAAAGAGAGTGTAAAACAATGTTGTTACAATGGTGTGATAGAAGCGATATACCATTTGTTAAGTGTATCTGATGGTGAATTCATCCAGTTTTTGGAGAAGGTTGTGGAAGAATGTATGTCTCACAGTGAATGCAAAGTGATAGGAGACTTCAATATAGATTGTAAAACTGATTCTTTTTATTCAGAGAAACTGCTAACTAAAATGCAGATTTTGGGAATGGAACAATATGTAAACAGTGCAAGAAGAGTAACCGGTGATAGCCAGACAATTACAGACTTAGTATTTTCAGACAGTAAAATGGATGTTCAAGTGATCAATCAACCTATAATAATGGATTATGCATGGAAAAAAGTTGATTTGAGTTTGAGTAGTAGCGTGGCTCAATTGAGAGAGTTGTTTGCTAGGAATTATAAATTATTTTTCTCGTGTTGATAATTTTGTGAATTCAAAGACAAATATAGACTCTAATCTTGAGAATAATGAGACGAAGATAGATAAATTAGTTCATTATGCTGTAAGAACCCTAAATGTATATGCATCTGTAAATATATTAAAAATACCAAAAGAATGGGAAGGAAAAAAAGGTTTTTTAGATGAAATAAGAGTGACAGCAAATAGGAAGGATGAGGCATGTATAAAAGTGAGAGAAACTCTCTCTGATTTTAATTTAATGCAATATAATCATTTAAAACGATGGATAAACAGCCAATGAAGGAATTTGTTAAGTCTTAGATATAAGAATGCTGACGAGGCCGTGACAACGAACGGCGTGGTATTTCTTTTGTTACAACACTCGCCGTCGACACTACGGCATTCGTCAGCAAAACGATGAAGGACGCTGTCATTCAACCTTGCAATGAAAATGCAAGACGTTATTTTTAGTTAAGAAGTAAATATTTTCGGGTTAGTGTCACAGTAGTATTAAAACTTTCATAAATATGAAGATGCAGAAACAATACTTTGAAACTAATGTATTTATTTTTGTATATTTTTTTATTATAATGTACAATTCTCATACTGTGTTGTATAGTGTATTTTATATGCGAGTAAAAATAGCCGAGAAGGCTACATAAATATTCAATCAATCACGTGCCTCTTTTCCACTTTGACATAGTGGAGTGCGTGTTGGATTGCATATTTCACATAGTCCTTGTTCGTCGCATCTGATGCGTTCAAGGAAACACCTACGTTTTCTATACAAAATCGATTAGAATTAAAGAAGGATGCGGCATCCGCTTGTTGTAGACATAGTTTATTCGTCAACTCGTGTTCCTTCCTTGTAAATCCTCTTTGTTTCAGTCCTTCCAATCGTGTTTCCACTCTTTTCACATTTTTAAGCTTGAGCTCTCAACTGATAACTATCTGATCCTCCACCACTTCTTGTACGCCTTGTACTTGCTCTTCTGCAATCTCTTTCACGACTTCGTCGTAGTTTTTGAATCGGAAACCCATAGCATCGACGTTGAGTTTAATTTGATGACTCACTAACTCTCGACTCACAAGATTTTCAAGCTTCTGCTTCCACTCTTCCACTTGCTTCTCTAACTCCTGTTTTTTTAAACAAACTGTTGCGATGCAATATCGAGAAAGTAGGCCTTCGGAAATTCATAGATGTGTTGCTTTACAGTCGCCTCGATATTTTCGTTTATTGTCTTATGCAGAATGTCGAAGCGTTTATCCACATTCTCCACAGTTTTGCACCAATATGTTTACATAGCTTTTGTCCACCACATTGTCGCAATCTTCACGCTCTTCCCGTTCTTCGTCGAATACTCGTGATGTATGTTCCTTGACTTTTGTCGCAATGTCATCGCTCAAACGCTTGTGGTGCTCTTCCACATGTTTTACTCACCCGCAGGTCTAAATCTGCACGTCTTGCATATGCTTCATCGGCGAGGAGCTGTCGTATTTTGCTCAGTTGCGTAGTCACATAGGGTTTCACATCGTCTGCTAGCAGAGGGCATGTGCAGTCTTGTGTTGGTGTGTTGCAAGTCATGGTGTTACACCGCCGCGCTGCGCTCACCTCGACACCTTTATACCATCTTCACCACTTCTCTGCGCTTGACGTCACACCTCACCGGAGTTGAGAGCGCGTGCGCGGGAGGCAACGGTGCAGTATGTCGACGACTGTCCTCGGGGGTGGACGCTTGTGGGGGTAACCGCTGCTTGCGCGGGAGTTTTGCGTCCACTGCAAGATGTGCAATCTTCTCTCTTTGGGTGAGATTTTTTTTATTTTTCGGATTGCGCGAGATTGTGTGATGCATAAGACACACGATTGCGCAACACTGCATCATCATCGAACCTGTCAGGACTTGTCGCCTCGGTGTGACCTTGACACTGTGGTTTAACCGGTACTGCTTTAACCGGTACTGTGCTTTAACCGGTACATCTGTGCACGTACCCCTATCCCCTCCTGTGCTTTAACCGACATATCCGGAAGACAACACTGTGCTTTAACCGGCACACTTTTGCACGTCCACCTTCCCTGATTTCCCTTACCGCCCCCCCCCCTCGACTGTGCTTTTACCGGCACATGTTTATTCTTATGGAGGACACTGCTTAAACGGGCACATTTTTGCACGGACACCTCAACCCCCCCCCCATTGCTTATTTCCTCCACCCTTTTCTCTGCTTAAACCGGCACAAGTCTGCTACTAATATTTCGAACTAATACATTAAGGAGTAATTTCTAAATAAAAATTAATAAGGTTCTTTCTCAAATATTGTCAATTTAGAGTTATTTTAATAGGTATGATTCATAAATAATATATTCTAAATAATCTATATTTCAATAATAGAACGTAGTTTTGAATTATCTTCTTTGTTTTATTAAACACAAATTGGTTGGTATTCTGTTCATATTATAACACGTAGTTAAGTTCTCAATCTCATCTAAGAGTGTGTTGAATTTTTTAGTTTAGAAGTCCAGGACGAACATGGGCTAACTTTTATTTTTACAATGTGTGATACGAAACATAGAAAATGATTTTAACCATAAATGTTGACGAAATTGAGAGAAAAGAGGAATATTCGCTCACGCCGCCTAAACTGTTAGAGATAGGTGACAACTATGCATGTCAATATTGTTTGCCTCAAAGAGTTCTACAAAAACGTCCGCGACAGCATTTGTCTATATACAAAAATTAACCTAAATTTTCGATAACATGTTATTAAAAATATAAGTGTTACATTACTTCAATTTAAGAGAGTAATTTAAGAAGTAAAAAATCAATCATCACCAAATTTATTGGATTATATGTTTTGTGCGTTTAACAAAGACATAGAACCTATTAATATCGTAAAATTTCAACGATATGTTTGGATTTTACAAGAATTTTAATGAAATCGTGCAGTCGCGTCATGCCTCCGAAGCGAATATTCGACTGGCGCAGCAGATCCCGCGAGATGTAAACAGTCAAGTTGCGTATTAAATTTGTATTATTATGAATTTCAAAAATTAGGATGTTTTTAGGAACCAAGAAGTAAAAGTATTTTGATCTTACAATATAGATTTGATTTTTTTCTGAGCAAAGGAAGATTAGTATAAAAGAAAAGTCACAGGCAACGCCAGGAAATCAACTAGTATTTTAATATTCCACGTCTTTGATTCCCGTAGTATTCGTTTAGATTTGACAACGCTGAACTCGTAATTCGGTTTTCGGTCTCGTGTGTTAACTTGATTGGCGAAGTGTTATGTGAGGAAAATGTCTAAAATGGAAAATAATTAGAAAAGGCTTTAATGAAAGAGAAAGATGGTGACTGAAAGGGTTAAANAAAAGGCTTTATTGAAAGAGAAAGATGGTGACTGAAAGGGTTAAACTACGGAGGAAGAAAGCTCAAGAGACGGGAAAAATATACTAACTATATTCAACAGCAATAATTGCTTAGATAGGCCTAACCTCCAAAACTGAAAAATACGAAATCGAGAATTAGTACACAGGAAATAAAATACGAAAAATTATAATTAGGTGGTGATGGTGTATTCAGTTTTTACTTCCCTTGAAATAATTATAATATTCAGAAAATATTTTACTGAAGGTGACAAAGTGGCTTTCGGCATCTTGTTATCATTACTTACCTACAATCAAAGTTAAAAGAAGATAACAAAATTGGGAAAATTATACAAATTAAAAATTATAAAAGTAAAAATACATGAAAAATATGTGGAGCTAAGAATATAAATATATACTGATGTTTCTTATCACTACTAACAATTATTTGGTTCTGATTATTACCTTGCTTTCAAGTAAACTGCGAAAATTTCCGTAAAAAATTAAATTACTAATAAAATCCACGGAATGTTAAACATTTTAGTAAAAGCAAATTTTTGTTAAAGATACATATTAGAAATAATGTGATGAAAATGGTATTAAATTGAAATGTATTGGTCTTATAATTATTTAAAAAGAAATATATAAATATTACGAAACAACATCAAATTCTTAATATCAATACCTCTCTATAAATTACAGTGGATGTTTGTCTCATTGTTTCGAAGTCGTTACATTGCGGATCCTATGCTCCTGTTTTGTTCAAACAAATGCACCTCATGAACGTGTATATAGTAAAAGTCATCATCAGGTTAAGGAAACAGGATAGGGCGAAAGGGTCTGAAGTTTGAAGTTTGTAGTAATGTGAATAAGACATCGACCAGACAGCGCCACCAGCTATGTATTTACTGTTGCGCTAAATAGATGGCTGTATGATTGTGTTGGGTTAGGTTTCTCGCGATCCTATTGGCTTGTTATTGCTCGCAACGAGTCAAGTTGAAATCATTTGAAATGAAACCATAAAATAGTGAAGCAAGATGAAGTATTTTGTGGTTGTGACGAACTGTGAGTTCCAGTTTTGAAACAATTTGAACAGTGGAGTGCGAAGCGTGCTGTGATTTGCGTGCGTTACTTAAATCTGTTTGTGGCGTACGAAAAGTGTTGTGTTCTTTGAGTAATACCACAATGTCTTATGGACACCTCTTGGCGATACAACAGTTCTGGCAGCGCTCAGGACATAAAATATTTTTGCATGCGAAAATGGGTAAGTAATAACGCGTTTTAAGTATTTCAGTAATTTGATGTTTTAAGTAATTGGTGTATAACATGTGGGTTGACGTTGATGAGCTTGGTCACATTGGCAGTGTATATTGTTGTATACTAATAAAAGTTGCATTCTCTTTTAGGTGACAATAGGTGAATTAGATTTATC
>NNCF01127686.1:83260-95433 GCA_002313205.1 Laupala kohalensis | reverse complement strand
ACAAGTTGAATGAGAATGGTAGACGGGCCCGAGAGGCGAACGGGATGGCGCAGTTGGTAGGCGCATGAGCGCGTAGAGCTCAAGGTCCCGGGTTCGAATCCCGGTCCCGTCTCCCATTTTCATTCGACGTAACATGATTGATTTTCACAATAAGTATGTTGACTGATAATATTGTATTCTTGTTGTGTTTTCCACATGTTGCGATGATGACCTGAAGAGTGATCTCATTGATTTTCGCCAGTCTCTGCTTGGGTAAATAAACATAACAAACTTAATAATACACCTGGATGGTATCAACGTTTGATGAGTGGATAAGGTTATGTAGGAGGCTGTTCATTAACTAGACACAAATGTTATTAAATTTTCATCTTAAAAAAAAACTTTAAAGAAATAGAACCTAGTTAAAATGTAAGATTGTTTTTAGTAAAATGTGTTTTTGTAATTATACCTGACATGTGGCAGTTAGGTACGAATAATTAATGTTTGCATCTTATTTAACGTTATTGTACCTGTGATGAATTTTATTTTTGATAAATGTTTATGTTGTGTGTAGAAGAGTTTCATTTTTTATTAAGCCACTTTTTTTAATGTAAACTTGCATAAAAAAAATTATTTACACTTCGATACTACATGGTGTATTGTGGCTTCTTTTGGTTTTCTGAAACTTCATGTTATTAAATTTTACTTTCACTTTGTTAGTTTACTTCTTGAGTTATTGTATGTTGTGGTGTTTGTAACTTGGTAATGCTTTTTTTAAACCATGAGACGGATAAATCTAGTCACGTTATCCTAAGGATATAAAGGGTTTTACGGTAAACATTTCTTTAATATCAACATTAGTATTGGTACAAACTTTGTGAATTTCTTATTGCGAAGTCAAGACTTCTCACGGATGTTCTCAGGTTGAGTGACCTGTATAAATGAATATCGTAAGGTTTCTTCATAGATTATTGTAAATAGTTCATCCTCTGATACATATATTGCTTCTGGAGCCATTGTACTGGTGGATTGTCTTCATTTCTTCATCAATATGTTACTACATTTTCAAGTCACACTACAGAACAAGTCTTCTAGACTCATTTCAGGGAGGTAGAACTGGTTCTTCTTTCTCATTTCACTCTTTGATACCAATCGAAAGTCAGAAACATTTGTTTAGTTTTGGACTTAAATTTCAACCGAACAATTATCAATCTTGTATTAACTTTTTGTCAATTAGTTCTACATCACCTTCATAAGATTTGTGGCATGTAATTCTCTCATGCAATGAGCAGAGGTATTTATACACCACTGTGGTTTAAGGCAAAACCAACATTCCATTGACTGCTTCGTATACAGCCAGTGGAGGAGGTATGAATTTTATCACATTTCCCCACGAGTTTGATAAAATTGTATTACTTTTATGGATTTACCTGCATTTTTTTCTCATATGACTTGTTTTATCTGTCTCATTTATTTATTTATTATTGATCTGAATAGTTGGTGGATATACATTAATGAGTATCTTATTGCAAGTATACCCCATTTTTGTATATAGGATTGTATATTTCCATTCATATGAGAATGTCCTGTAATCTTATTATGAATAAATAGAATTAAGAGCAAGTATGTATTTTCTTTGTGTTGTCAATTGTGTCCTGTTTTCATTTTCTGTTTCAAATGTGCAGTAAAATATTTCAGTTATACTCGTGTTAACTATTCACAAATGTTAATTTTTGTAGGGAAAGTATTTTCAGGTAAGTTATTGTGAAATGATAAAGCATGAGATCCTAGGAGGGATGGTACAGTACCTAGAAGGGGGGGGGAAAGGGAATCGGGAACTGCCACGCGCCCTGGTGGCCGCTTTTAGAACTAGGCTCGGAGAGTAGTGTGAATAAGACAATGTTTGGAGCGCTGAAAGCAGTAAAGCACCGTTAGTACCTGCGAGTATCATAAATGAAATTGTGTGGTTTACGCATACATAATAATTCTCGTGAGTTAGAGACAAAATTAGACATTAAATTACAACATAATAGCTGTGATTTAGAGGAAAAGCTGACAAAAATGATTGTTGAACTGAAAGAATACAATAATTCAAATATTGAGAATTTAAAAATAGAGATGAGTAAGAATTTCGCAGGGATAGAAGGACAAGTTTCAGAAACTCTTAACGAAAAGATGGAAGGCGTCGAGAATGGACTCAGTAATATTGAAAAGAAGCAAGATGAATATTCTGAAAAACTCGTTGCTGTTGAGAAGATTATGGAGGAATCGAAAAGGCATAAGGAACAATCGAGTAAAATGATTGGTGAATTAAAGACCGTCAAAAAACGGGGTCGAATCAAAAGTAGAAGGGGTCGTCGTTGAGCAAGCGAAGATAAGAAGAAATAAATACCCGCGTGGGGACAGTCAAAAGCGAGGTCGAAGAAAAAATATTTTTTGATATTTTTTCTATATTAAATTGTAGGGCAGGAAAGAAAATTACTTTTTATCTGTGGAAGGGGAGAGAAGAAAACAACAAAGATATAGAATAAAAAGTACAAATTTATTCATAAAAATTAATATTATATCAATGATACAGAACCTCATAAACATTTGTCTGTTTTTCTCCTGCATTGTAGTAAGAATTTTTTTAAGGAATTGATAAAATATGTTTTTTACGCACAATACACTTAGTTTTGCACGAGATGAGTTAAATACACGAAGAGAACAAATTGAATAATCACATTCATGGACCAGTTATATTAGCAACAATTAAGATTACAATATCCATGTAATTCTCAAGTGCACAAATGTTCCGTAGTATTTCAATATAACTTATTCTATATTCAAAATAAAATTAAATTCTCATCTAAAAGTTAACATTTCACAAGGTCAAACCTGGAAATGAGAACTATTTTTGACACCTAAGCAGCAAATAAAGATGTGAAGAATGATACACTAATCAAATCATGACAAGAAACTAACACTATAAACATTAAGAAGCTCATCAAGATTTTCACAACAAAAATTAAATTCTTCTTTATAACATTCTATTCTAAAATTTGTATTCATCAACGCTTTCTCTGACTGTTATATCTCATTATCCTTATAAGAACAAAGAGCCTTATTATAGACAGTCAAAAATATAGTGAATTTAGATTCACATTAAAAATAAAAAATTCATTATCTTTTTATTTCATCATAATGTAAATATTTGGGTTGACCTTAGTTGACAACGTTTCGAGGCTCTACTTTTGGCATTTGACATTTTGACATTTATATTATCAATAGTCTTACGAATATCAGCTTTAATACGAGGAATATATGGCAACACCACATATTTAATCTTCTCAAGTTGTCTAGTATCTTTATTAGTCTTATGTATATTAAATTATTTCCAATAATTCTATTATAGAATCTCATGATAGTCATTATGCATCAGTATATCTTTAATATCTATATTTTTATTTAAATATTCCGGATGTGATATCTTTCTAACTATGCAGTAATCCAACAACAACACTTTTCTTATGTGCCACGCTGTGATTTGATCCATAATTCATTCGTTTGTCAACACTACTTGGTTTCCTAAACCAGTCTGTTAAAATTTCACCTGAGTTATTAACGATCTTAACATCAAGAAAGTTTTTACATTTATTGTCTTCAATCTCTAATGTAAATTTCAGATCATCACAAAAATTATTAAATTCATTTAACAACGTAAAAATCTCATCATATCTATCAATCATAAACAAATCATCAACATATCTCATATACATTCTAATATCAATGTTTTTCAAACTTACTTGTTCTAACTTCATCACAATTTCACATATAGTGCCACTCAAAATTCCTCCAGTAGGGGTTCCATTAACCTGTTAATAATATTTCCAATTGAACACGAAACTATTGGATTTAAGTACTAATTAAACACCTTTAATTATTTCAGGT
Organism: Laupala kohalensis; assembly: GCA_002313205.1. Taxonomy (NCBI): domain Eukaryota; kingdom Metazoa; phylum Arthropoda; class Insecta; order Orthoptera; family Trigonidiidae; genus Laupala; species Laupala kohalensis. The sequence continues at coordinate 91,524 of NNCF01127686.1, read as the reverse complement.
ACAGGTAAAAAAATAATTAAAGATCAGATGTCTCGAATTAACTTTTTGAAAATGAAGTTAGTGAAGATTAAAGATAATATCAACTTTTTAATGAAAGAAGGTGTAATTGACATACTGGGAAACATGTTAACCACATCAAGTGATATCATACTATACCCAACAGGAATTTTAACATGTTTCAGTTTACCAAGACATTAGATACCACTCTTAACAGATTCTATCATTCTTCTTCTTGTGTCGATTTCGGTCAGCTTTGGACCACATACATTCAAATTCTTGTTTTTTCCACCTCGTGGCCCCACAGAGTGCAATTATTACTGTAATGTTTCAAAAAACACAATTAATACCACCTCATAGAATACGTTAACATACTATACACTCCTCGAAAAATAAGTTACTTACCCGTTCGAAGACATTTCGGCACTAATCCACACAAACAGCACACAAAAAATTAATAAATCTCGTGTTCTCAAGGAACAGTAACCGCAGCGCTCGCGAGTCAGCAGCAGTATGGCGGGCGATGGCGGTTGCGCTTGTTAGCTTTCAAATCAAAGTTCTGAAGCGTTGAATAAGAGCGATCTAGCGGTTGCCAACGTCACTATTACAGGCAGCACTGGCGATGTCTGACGGAAGTCTTGGGCAGAAAAGTCGACCTATGATGTGCCGTGGTCCTGAGCGTGTGGAACGAATACTTTGTGTCTTTGTTTGTTGAGTTATTAACTTGTATTTCTTTAAGCAAATAGTCGCTTTTGTGACTACTATTAATACTTATTCGGATATTACTAAAATTCTTTGTGACCACGCTTTACTTGAAATTTTCGCGATTGAGTTTCAAGGATTTGTTTCGTAGAGGTTTGCAATTTGTTTAAGGCAGTCACATTGAATAATTTTTGCCACATTTGACAAAAGCAAATGTAATTACACTGTAAGAGCTGACGTTTGAGGCCATGGAATTTTGTATTTTTTCGACATAAATTTATCAATATTTCATTTAATAACCCACCTGTCCATGTTTTCGACTGTTATTGTTAATTCAAACCTTTTCCTATATTCAAAAGTTAATTTTACTCAGTTCTCACTGTTAATTGTTTCGCTATAGTCAAAATTATTCGGAAGGTCATTGTATCTTCATAAGTCATGTCAATTGAATCGAAAACTGAAGAATTGGTTTTGCGATTACTCGCTTCAAAACCCACGAATCGCTCTAACAATTCGTAACAAAGTTCGGGAGATCAAAATTAATTAGTGTGCCGAATTTCATAGAATTCTCATTTCTAATTCTTCTACCGATAGAACCTCCGTAATCAGCAAACTTAGTAGTTTTATTCGCATTTCAGCAGCTATTTATTTATAGTAAAAATGTTAGAAAGACGATGAATGTATAAATAGACTTATCATATCATCGACAAAAATAAATTTAAAAAATTCCGCTCCCCCGAAGCTTCCGACTGTGAAGCAGACACGTGATCGCCACAGCACTCACTTAATGAACTACATTATTTGTGTTATTAACAAAGTATTACACACGTGTTAAAATTAATGAAGCTACTATGAGTGACATTAGAATCTGCAGCTGATTTATAAGTAGGTAATACGTTTGCTAATAAAGCACATTCACGTCTAGCATAACGACGTCTCCTTTCTTCTAAGCATTGTTGCCTTCGGTTATCACTTTCTTGGCCTCGTGCTGCGATTGCACGCAGTCGTTAATTTTCCAAACGCTGATTACTTCGTTGTGTATTTACTTCCGCTATTCGTCTATAATTTACCGACAAATTCAAATACGCCAAGATCATTGGTGCATGTTAAGGTCTCGAATGCGCACGTTTTTTATTCGTCGAATGCTGCAGTGCTGCCGCCTGTGACACCCATGTATATTTTACATACATACTTTTGGTATGCGAATTTCCGAAAAAACAACGAATTTTCACAAAATCGATACGTAGCCCATTGAATTCCTGTGGTAAAAATTCCCTATACCAATTTTGGTGAATATTCTTAGAGTCGCTTTCGAGATATTTATATAGAGTTGCTCGTTTAAGAGTATTATATTGGGAGTAAGGGCACTAAGGACCTTGATGTTGCCCAGCCTTAAAGTCCCATTAAAAATACATTGGGAGTGCTTACCTTTTGTCTTGATGACAATGACCGATGACCCAAGAGAAGTCGACAATACACGGACCGCTACGCGGGAAGAACGCTGGCTAGGAAAACTCTCCTGTAGACTGCGCTGTGAAGCAACGCAGAGCGACAGGTGAGCGCACAACGCGATAATTTGGGTCTAGGAAAACGGCTTTTAAAATATACATAACAATGGGGTTCATGCAGGGTTCAAATTTTATTTATTAGCGTCCAAAAGAGATGTCCCCTGATTTTGCCACTTCAACAATAATTTACAATACACTGGCAAGAATACTGAGATTTCTTCACAAATATTGCTATGAAAAAATAAAACATTTATTTTTTAGATTTAATTAAACTCGAAATATATTAAACAGATTATGGTTGTATTTTTTAATATTTTGTATTTACATTGTAATTTTTGTTAATTTCATTTTTGTAATTAATAAATGAAATTGTGTTAATTTTTTTAATAACTGTAGTTGCATTGAGTTTTACACTTTATGAAGATTTACCTTTCGGGGTAGTATTTATATTTTGGTTCCAAAGACTAAAATTGTAATATACAATGTATATTAAATTTGAATTTAGGTTTGCGAAGTGGGAAAACTAGCCATATTTACAAAAATTATCCCTACAACTCAGGAAGTTTTGATGTTCGGCGTTGGCAGCGCTGTCGTTTTGTCTTAGAATAAATGGTAATTCCAAGGACGATGTTTCAAAAAGTTCATTTGTTTTATTAACAATGGAATAATTAATTACGAATTCTGTGGTTATTAGTAGATTGTTATTACTAGTTCTGTGGTGATCAATAGATTATTTACGTGTTCTTTGGTTTAGTCCACTGTAGTCAGTAACGCTAGTATATCGTAATGGACGATGGTTCGTAATTTATTTCCAATTAATTGTCATGTGCGGCATTATATTCTACGTTAAAGGAGTTGTCTCAGTCAAATCATTACCTAACATGTGATAATGGAAGAAAATCGATTTTCTTTCCTCGTGGTTCACGAATTTTCATCACACACATCTTGAACTTTCCTCCAGCCACATTGCGAAAATGTAAGTGTACAATGCAAATCATTTAAATTCAAAAAATTTTTTTTTCATGAACTGACTTTTATTCAACTATATTTTTGTGAATTTTTATGTCCTAGTTATAATTCACATACCTCTTTAATTTCTGACGTATTTTTAAAATTTGTTCTGACACGAAACCTGTTTCGAACTGTTTGTTTCATACTTATATAGATAACGCAACGATAGCCTATACTAATAGATAGTACTAATTCTACAACTCACGTCCATGATATAATGAAAATAAATAAATTAGTAGTAAAACTAAAGAAAAAATTATTGTGTTCACCCTAAGAAAGGTCGTAAGTAATAATTTATAATTACTATAAATACAATGGGCTCTAATGACCTCGATGTTGACGAGCCCTAAAGCCCCAACCAAAAAAACCAACTATAAATATGGTATAAATATAATAATTACTATCTTGATATAAATATAAACTTTATTATCAAGAAATGCAGGTGCAAACTGCTTATGCCCACGTGGGTGATAATAAACTAAGGAAACAAGCAAGGGACCATCCCATCAATTCCGATCAAGAGCCCAAGGGCATGTACAATATCGTAGAGATTTATCGGTCTCAAAATTCAATAAGATTGAGTGAGTGCTAGATTCTTAAATTTATTAGCTCTGAATGAACAATGTCACTGCGATATTGATGCTTTGGATACAAAACGCATTATTCCATTTGGACAGATTGAGTATTTAAGAGGGAAACATATATTAGGCTTTTGTCATGTATTGACTCGAGTAAAAATCCCATAATTTACTTTTAGTTATGTAAAATTTTAACGTATTTCATTAACTTCTCGAGAAATTACTCAATTGTATACGTGTTTTGCACTCTAGTTCATTTATATTTTTAAAATAAATTCGACCATTTTGGTGATTGACTCTCTTTTGGGCTTGAAATGTTTATCGATCTGATTGTTGATCACTTAAGGATTATCGTCCCTGGGACAGGTTGGCTAATAAATCTTTTAAACTGCCCGGTTATATTATGAATATAATCTATTTGTCGATGCACGTTCTCTAGAATTTCAGCTTTAAAGTATCGGGATCTTTATATGGAGGTCAAAGTACATTTTTTCGCACATTTCGAAAACATTTAGAATGACCTACGTCTCCGTAATGATTTTCAGGTTTTTCATGTCATATGAGTGTAACATAAAATTAAATGTTTTGTGAATAATTATGTTTTTAATAAAAATAAAATTTTAATTTATCACTAAATCAAAATAACCTAAAGGGTTTTTCAAATAATACTAAAGAATTTTCAAAAATTGTATATGAAGTAGCCATTAAGATGACACTTTCTTCCTTTTTCCTCCGAGCAATCGAGAAAAGTTCCATACTACAGCATTTTAAGGAGGTCAACGCAAATCAATATTAAGCTAAAATATTTTTTTAAAAATTTTTTTGTTCATGTTTGAAGTTGATTAAATTCTTGAGCCATGGCTTCCTACAATTACCAGTCTGGATCATGCATTATGTGGGAACGGTGTATCCTTGACCGGCTTGGTTAAATGCGTTAACTTTATTTTAGCGAATGGATTGCTTACGCATCACATTCTCCGTGTCTAATCAATCTGAACTTAAAGCAATTATTTATATATTTATTGTGGTCACGCTATATGTTTTTAGCTTCTACGATATTGACGACCAAATATATGAACGGATGAACTAAGATAATTTGGCCAAAGACAGCGATAGACTCTGACCTGGTAATTGTAGGAGGCCATGCTGCCCAAAGCAAGAAATTATATATTTCAGTTATGAATATTTTTACGTTGATTAAAATTCATTTTAATAGTATAATGAACAATTGTATAATATATAAACTGAATGGTTTGAATCAGAATATGAAGTTCGAGGAATTTGGGTTACTGTGAAAAATTAGAGGCTGAAATCCGGAATTCGATGTTCTGAATTGTCAGAGCTGACATTTTTGCTTTATTCTGTTTCTCAGAATGGGATCATTCTTCTTTGACAACAATGTTGCCAGGTCTTCAAATAAGAATACAAGCCTCCCTAAATTATCGTATTTTGGTGACAATTATCGTACATCCTGTTTTCACATATATTATAACTTAAGTTTATTTATTAATGTTTTAGTAAACCTTAATTGGTATTTACCGCGCTGGCTTCAAGAAATGATTAATTTTCCGTTTTTGCACTGTGTTTGAATGAGCACAGATCTACATTGGTCTGCTTTTCTTACAACCGAAAGCTGATCTTCGAGTAACGTCCTTCCTAATACATAAATGTTCGTAGGGTTTCAGTCGGGTTCCGCTTCTGACACCGATTACTGATTTTAAATACGCTCCTGAGTGAGTTACTGTTCCATCATATTAACATTAAGAAAAAAATTAAAGTTTGAGTACTAGTTTATAAAGCGTTATGCTATTATTTATTCTACTATTGTAGAAATATTTAGAGTATATTAAACTTCAAATTGAATTGTTTATATAATTTTTGGTGACCTATTTCGAGGTTTCTTACAGGATGAGACCCAGAGCGGCTTCAAAGACAAAATCTTACTATTGTTCCAAAATATGATTTAACAATTCCATTTATGTTTTCATTAAAAAAATAAACTGCAAATTAAATTTTGTAGTGTTTTTAATCTATTCCCATATGTTGTAACAACAATAGTTAAACTTGTATGGAAACGAGGCAATTTCCCTTTTTCATCCCACACAAACGCATGTAGAGGACGGTTTAGAAGAAGGAAAAAACCACCAAAATATCAATAAATGGTATAATAAACATATTAGAAACAAAGGTAGTAAGATACATTTTATGTTATTTTATTTATGAATCTAAGAATCCGAAAAATATCAATCAGGAATCTAAGACCTCTGTACGTAAAAATTGTTGTATTTTTTCTTATTACCCCACTCTACCTAAGTATAACACTTCTTTAAAATGAGATAAAAACATATACTTTTTAAAATAGTGGGGAGGCATACAAAATAATTATATTATAAAATTATTTGTTCACAAATAATTCATTACTTTTATAAATGAATTTAAACCTCTCTAATTGCATAACATTAAAATAATGACGTTAAAGAATGAAATAGTAATGGATGCTCGCCGATCCGTAATATCATTCCACGCGTTGGTTGTTTCTCTCAGGTAATTGCATGCTTCAACATATATCAACATAATAACTTTCTAAAAGCACGCAACTTTTTGTTAAGTTTAAGCAAATTTCAAAGCAGGACACGAACCTGTATGTTTAAACTTCCCGGGCTACATTAAGTTATCAGATTCAAATTTCGTCAATTCTTTAGAATTCCCACTGCAGTGTAAAAAAATGCTAACCAACTCAGTCTCATTTACGCAGCGTACATTGTTAGATGAGATGACATTACCAATGTTCTAATTAGGCCTAACTGCATAACAGTGTTAAAAATGCAATACTCATCTAACAATGTACTCTGTGTAAATATAGCGGAGTTGGTGTTGGATGCTATGTTTTAATTTTTAAAAAAATCGTGTTTGTCTTTCTAGTCTTGGACATACCCTTCAATGAAATTATCGTACAATTGACCTTACGCTACGAAGTCAAATCGTACATCGTACACCTGGCAACTCGTGTTTCACAATAAATGCATTTATTATTAATTCGTTTTTTTCTCAACAATCGAATGTATAAGAAGTTTAATAATCCACTGTAATGAGCAGTGACCTATCGTTTTGAACGGTTGTTAATTTTTTTCATGTGTGATGTTTGAAGTTTATGCGTAGCCTCTATAGAAGTAATTGTGTTATAATGTTAAACAAGCGCATAATTTATACTTTATATCAGCCAATTTATTTTTCTGAGATAAGTGAAGCCAGATTTTGTCCTGTGGGGGAACTCGTTCTCATCAGAGATCCTGGACGTTCATCGCGATTGGTAAGTATACGATGCAAATAATTACAATCTGAAAATAAGTAAGACATTAATTGATTTTCAATCAAGTGTGTTTTTAATGAATTTTACAATGTTGTTACACATAAAAGGAATTGCATATATGTCTACAATTATTATTAACAGTACTGACATTGCCGACTGTTACCCAACAATTGTTTAAAATTGTTCATGGATCACGAGCCACATTGTGATTATCATATCCTCATCTACTAATATAACCGGAGGCGGAGAGAAGAAAATAGTGAGGAACAATATTTCTTTATAACTACCGTGAATACGATGAGCGAAGAATACTACTTATATTTTTGGAACCGCAATAATATTTGTATTATTATGGCATCTATGATTTTTTCGAACCCTGAGAGGACCATATTCTTATATTTGGCCAATATTGTTTGACGTCTGCATCTTCTCAATAGTAAAAACGAGTTTTAGCAGAATTGAATTTCGGATAAAAATAAAGATAAATTATCTGCATGCCTCAATTTAGAATATGGAATTTGTAAAAAACAATTTAAAGCGTATATAAAACAGTACGTTTTGTCTGTAATGCGAGACGTCATGAGAAAAGAATGCCATTTATTGATCCTGTGACTGTAAGCTCCTTATTTGGTCACCATTCAAATTTATGTATATATTTAATTTTTATCTGTTCCAACCATCCTTGTATTCGTAGTTTTGTTGCATTCGGAGGCAATTATTGACTTTTCATGCTGTTCTACTTTATTTACTTATGCTGTATTTTATTTTTGTGCAATATTATGGAAAGGAAAGAAGTGATGGAAAGAACATAATGTTTTGCTGGGTTCCCGGACACGTGGGTATCAGAGGAAATGAGGAAGCAGACGATTGCGCAAAGACGGCATGCCTAAGGAATCGCGTGGATTTCTCCACGATTCCTAAACTAGATCTCTTAAATTTCGTCAAGTTGAGGATTCTGAGTGAATGGAGCAATGAGTGGTTAGCTGTTGAAAGGAATAAGCTCCGACTTATCAAATCTTCTGTTAAGTCATGGAGCAGTTCCTGTAGGCCAGCCCGGCGCGACGAGGTCTTGCTGACCCGCCTGCGCATAGGACATTGTCCTCTCACTCATAGGTATCTCTTACTACTTGATGATGAACCCGTTTGTGAGGAGTGTAG
>NNCF01127686.1:55286-73900 GCA_002313205.1 Laupala kohalensis | reverse complement strand
TGTGTGGAATGGATTTTCTCACGGCTATGGCAGTTCCGCCGCGGGCGGGCTGGCCAGGCTGGGGTGCACGATCGGTTCGATAAATGAAAAACCCAGGGATTGAAAATTTCGTGGAGGGAGTAAGCCGTGTCTCTTGCATGAGGAATATTGTTATGGAATAATCGTTAAGGAATTTTATAATGGAGGGACGTTTAAGGGTAATTGCGCCCTGGCAGTTCCAAGAGGAGAGGTTGAGAATTTTTGGGGACAATGAAGCCATTAACAATATGGGGAGATGTTTTCAAGGATAGCGAACGCTTTACTAAGGAGATCTCCTGGGTTCCTTAAAATTTCGATGATTTTCTTCCCAACTTGAATTACGGTTTTTAAATCGAATTGTTTAAATTCGTTGATCAGAGATGCCAGGTCGTTGGTAGAAAATGGTTGCGATGATTGAATTTGCTCAGGTTGGGCTATGCCTTGAAGGGCGTGCGAAAATGATGTTTTTGGCGGGGGTGGTGGGGCGGCAAGATTGAAGGAGGGTCGATTTTGGTTTTGCCGCGAGGAGGTTTGAGAGGTGCGCAGTTCGCGGACTTTTCTGAGCTGCTCCTGGCGCCTCTGTTTCGCTTGTGCGAATACCGGACAGCCTGACCAGGAAGCCACATGCTCTCCGGCGCAGTTAACGCAGACCAGCCGACCTCAACGTGGGCAGTTTGCAAGCGTGTGGGGTTGCGCGCATAGCGGGCAATCTATTTACCTGCCGCAGTAGTTGTGGCTGTGCCCCCAGGCCTGGCAGCGGGTACAGCGGGTAATCCATTCCTTGGAATGGCACTCCTCCACCGAGATGTTAAGGTGAGATAGGTAGCGGACGTTTTCCTTAAAGGATATTACTTTTGTCTGCTCGATCTCTACAACTTAGAGACCGAGGTGGGTCCTGACATTGTCAGACTTCCGTTGCAAGTCCGCAACATGAAAAACAAGAAACCCGGATGATTCGAGTTCTTGTTTGATGTCGTCAGGGTTTTCGTTTGCTGGTAGCCCGCGAATGATCAAGCGATGTCGCTTTTCCGCTGTCACCCGATGCGAAAAGAAACTCGTATCGGGATCGGCGGTTTTAATGATGTCTAGTTGATTGATAACTGCCGCGTGGTCTTGGGAATCTATTACTTTAATTATAAAATACGACCGTGTGTTGCGGCCCGAGAGAATGGATTTGCTGAAATTTTGTAAGTGCTTTAGTAGTTCTTTGGGAGAAGACACATTTTCAACAAAGATTTCACCGCCCTTGCGACCACCACTGGTATATGCAGGGGATGGTGAAGCGGTTGAATTTGTAGGGGCAGGAGTAGTAGATGTTGAGGAAGGAGATGCAGAGGAGGCAGAATTTTTATTTAAAAGCGAGGAGGGCGTAATGCTTACGTAATTAATTACTGGGGACGAGGTGCGGTCACTAATAGGCATGAACCTGTTTGCTAGCATTAGCAAGCGTGCATCAAGCGCCGGTCGCGGTCGGAACACCTTCCGCGCCAGAATAAAGTCAGAATCGAGAGTCATAGGCTCTGCTGAAACAATATGCGAAGCTACAGCATCTACTTTAGGCAAACATGCGCTAGAGGCATCAGTTTGTAACAATGACTCATATTGTTGTCACTGTTGCAGATTGTCGAAGCCATTGTTGCGCTCATTGTTGCAGGTATTGGTTCTGTTGACTTCTTCCTCCTAGGCGGGCCCTCGTCCAACAGCGCGGAGTGGTCAGAGAGTATCACGGGCCGTTTAGTCCGCATTTTGACCAAACATTTTGAAAGTTCACTTCCCGTTTCCATTTCAGAGATTTCAAGGTCGCAGCTACGATGTTCGGCTCGCGACGACGATTTCTGTTATTTCAACGCCACCCACCAAACGCTGTTGTGTGGCGGTACGTTAAAGATATCCTCCGCAGGCGTAGGGCACAACGATGAACAGCAACCGCTTGAAAATACAAGCGGCGCCTACCACGAACTGCAATAATCTCCCCAACGACGGAGCTGCCGCGAACTGGTGCGGTAATAACCGCAACGGTGAGTCGCCGGAACGCTGGTGTAGAGATGCAGGTCCCCCTCTCAGTCAACGGGTCAAAATATTTGCTCTTAAAATACGGGGCGAAGGAGCAACGATGTTGCCTCCACCGCTGCCGAGCTCAGAATGCCTCGAATGCCATGAATTTATATAAGTGTACAGCAAGGAAAACAATAAAGAAAGCTAAAGGAAAGAAGGAAATCAGAAAAAAATTAATACTTTGAAATGTGTATGTCTAATAGCTAAATCATATTCTACTGATAATGATAAAATTAAATATTTATCTCCGCGAGTTTTATTACGAATCTCTTCGTTGTTTCTGCTCGACCATTAGACCACCAAATATAAAAGCTTTTTTAATTCTACGTTCTAATTGTTAAACAAAAGTGACGTGTCATTCGCTTCTCCGTGGTCTGTTCGGGATAAACCCTTCTGCGATCTAAATTTTGTATTTTAAGAGGCAGCAAAAAGTAGATCGCCATTTAAATACCCCCCATAAGTCACATAAATATTCCAATGAAACACCTCATTCGTATAATTTCATATTTTTGTTCAACGCCTTCTGGAAATACGAAATTCTCTATTGTATTGATGGTAAAAAATTATGTTAATTAGAGGAGATTTCTAAATTTAAAATAACAGGCTCTTACAATATGACCCTGAATCTGGAATGCTGAGACCAACTAGTTACAATAATTTCATATTTAAATTTCTGTATATCGTGTCAATTGCGTCGCTACTAATTTAATTTACTGTAAATATTAAGCTTAATGGCTAATTTATACGTTTATCTTCACAAATATAAATATCCATGTTGGTTCGTAAAAAGTTATATACTCATAAAGAATGCATCTAAATTATCATGTTCGTCCCCTGCTATTGAAATCAACAATTAATACTAAATATCGATGCTAACATTTTAAATGAAGAATGAGTTGTTGTTATTATTACTATCTGTGTATCAAATGAATTCTGTAATTGTGAAGAATAGAAGTGGTACTCTTTTGAAATTAATGTGAATGAATTATAATTAATTTCCATGAATTTATATAAGTGTGCAGAAAGAAAAGAATGAAAAGAAAGAAAGCTAAAGGAAAGAAGGAAATCAGAAAAAAATTATTAAATTGATATCTGAGAGAATGAGGGATACTCAATTAAATGCAGTATTAATTTTCATTCTATACTTCATTCTGGAATATTTTTCTTGTTTTGGTAAATTACTTAAATTTCCCATGTATGAAATGCGATGTTTTATTGTGTGATTAACTTAGTCAATCTGTGTGAATAAAACTCAATTTCAATTGAATATTTTAATAAAAGTGATTTTTGTGTATTTATTGATATCTAAAGACAGCTTTTTGTAATATTACTCTCTGAGCATGTTGTTTTATGTTGCACTATTACAGCTAAAGGGTTATATCTTGGATCAATATATTTCTAGTAGAAGTAATTTATTTATTCTTTATTAATATCACTATAATTAACCTTCAGTGTTATTCAATCATATTTTGTACAATTGTTTTTTATAATTCTTGAATTCCAATTGACATAAATTGACATAATTGACAATATAAAAGACATTATGAAATTGAATATCTTCAAATCCGCGGGTAAAACTATCTCCTGCACCAGTGCTTCTACACTGTAAAAGAATTTATTGATTTTAATAAAAGTTAAATTCGTCTTGTACTTTATCACGCTATTGCTGTAGCACTTTTTAAATAACTTATAACATTTTCAAAAACTATTTTCTTGCACGATTGTGTTGTCTTATGGCTCATATTAATTTAGTTTTATGTGTACTCAACTTTGGCACGGTTGTGTACATTAATTCTGTAGCCCCATCCTGGCCCGGGTTTTTCTCCGATTTTCCTTCGGGTAGAGGCGGATTTATTATACNCATATAAGAATATTATAAAAGAATTGCAAATTATGTGCATTTACGATAGACAATACACAACACTTCATGCCAATGAGCTTTGAGTACTGTATACAGTTCAGAAATTATAGGAATATTTATATGTAATTCCTGATTCGAATTTTAAAAAATCCGTAAGATAACTTCCGATGATAACCAAAATTCTATGATAACTTGCGATGATATCCAAACTTCTATGATAAAAACAATGCCTTTTTACAGTAAGAAGCAAATCTTTTTACGGAGAAGTTTAATTTGTTTTTTATTCCCTAGGACGGCGTTTTGAGACAACTTGAGATGTCATTTTAATACAGACAATAATAAAGTTTATTGAAGTTAAGAAAATAAAGAATATTTTTTGTAATGTTGACGTGTGTAATAGAAAATTACGAAATATTTCTTTAATAGCGGCGTAATAAAACATTTTCTCTCCTTACGACGTAATAGGGATATATTCACCAGTACTAGTCTTCTATTGGTCTGCCAAATATGGAAGCAGTTTCAAGTGTGCNGAACGAAGGTAGGAGCTTTTGCCCCGTCGCAGGAGAGTGGCGTTGCAAACATAACAAATCCAAATTTCTAAGCGCGGGACTTAGAATATTTTCGTGGACCCTTTTAAGTTTCCTGGACCGTACAATATTACGTTCGTACTTTTTCGTTCGTTCGCATTATTGTTGAACGAAATTTGCATCTTATTTATACTTTAAAATAATAATGCCAATTTTATTTTATTATAATCATATATCAAGTAAAACATATGTACGTACGGTTTTATTTTAATGAAAAACTAATGAATGTCAATGACTAGTTATACCCTGCGCGCGTTTCTATGCTTCCAACAAAAACCGAATATAAAGGAAACTCGTTGTTTTAATATTCAATGCACTTCGTATAATTTTCTTGTGTCTACTTGTTCATTTTCATAGAAAAAATTCTGACAATTTAATATTTTGTTTTAATTCTGTTTATTGAAGTGCTTCCCGTTGCTCGTCTTATTTTTGAAGCTCTGAATGCTCTCAATGCCAATGATGGAAAGAACATAATGTTTTGCTGGGTTCCCGGACACGTGGGCATCAGAGGAAATGAGGAAGCAGACGATTCCGCAAAGACGGCATGCCTCAGGAATCGCGTGAATTTCTCCACGATTCCAAAATGAGATCTCATAAATTCCGTCAAGATAAGGATTCTGAGTGAATGGAGCAATGAGTGGTTAGCTGTTGAAAGGAATAAGCTCCGACTTATCAAATCTTCTGTTAAGTCATGGAGCAGTTCCTGTAGGCCAGCCCGGCGCGACGAGGTCTTGCTGACCCGCCTGCGCATAGGACATTGTCCTCTCACTCATAGGTATCTCTTACTACTTGATGATGAACCCGTTTGTGAGGAGTGTAGCTGTTCTCTGACAGTGCGTCACCTACTAACTGATTGCAGAAGATACTCAAGTATACGGAGACAAATTGGTCTGGCTGCAGATTTACCAACAATTCTCGGAAATGAAACGGTTAATGTTAATAAACTATTGAATTTTATGAGTAGATCGGGGCTCCTCCCACAAGTTCTCGGAAGGGTTTAAAATTTGCATTCCCTTTTCATCTTTACTGTCTTCTTTGATTTCATCGTTCGTTTCTGTAATTCGAAAATATAATATTAAAAAGAAATGTTTCCTTTTTTGCGAAATAATGTATTGGTATTCTGTTTTCTTTTCTTTTCTTTCATCTTTCTATTTAGATATTTGTTGATTTCAGGAGGGTTTTTTAGTGGGTATGGTCGAGATATTCGGCGAGTCTGACACGGGGAAGAGTCATTACGGCTCTTCTCTATGGTGCATTTTTTCCTACTTGCATGGGCTCTAATGACCTCGAAGTTGACGAGCCCTAAAACCCCACCAAAAAAAAAAAAAAAACCTTGTTCGGCTCCTCACACAAAGAATGAACTGTAACTGTTGATGATGTTCACAAATGCTAGAAACTGCACGGAAAATGCTTTGAATATGTGTTCAAAATGCGTGTGATATCAATTATCGATTGTGTACCGGCAATTGGAAAGATATTCATTTATTAAAACGACATTCATTATTATCTATTGTAGAATTGTTGTTCTATTTCAGATATTCTATAACATCTATTTTGGTATTACAATTTATTACTGACCTACCCCTCTCTTTATATATACTTCGCATCCGGATTGGAACGTTATACGACCGACCATGTCTGATATATGGATCTTGTAATAGACATAAGTTGATTTCTTTTCCATCGACTTATATCACTAACTCGTACACGTTGTCTTTATTTTTCTCTGAATACGTGTTAACATGATTCCTATTATGTAATAAATATTTCACCACACCATATTTATGTTTGTAATTATTCATTTTTATTGATATAAATCGCATTATTATTTCCCAAATGTATTAGTCTTCTACTGATAAGTTTTTAAGAAGTCCATCATTTGGAATTTTTATGAAGTCCTGAACAATTTTGTACTTCGAATGTTACTTGGGGTGATTGAAACCCATTCCAAGTGATACAACTTGTATATACAAGTGATACAAGTGTAGAACTCCGAGTTCGGCGGTCGTGGTGGACGGACGTGTGCCGGTGCGCTCCGCGTTTCCCGCGTTTTCTGTGAATTCCGTAGCGTTCGGTCTTTTGTACTTTGTTTTATCTCGGACCACGTGGTCCCGCGGCGCGCGGTTTAAACCTTCGGGAGAGGACTTGTGCGTTGTTGCAGTTTTCACTGCAACCCGTGTCGTGCGGGTTGCATCCTTCGTGTTTCCTTCTTCTTCTTACCTTCCGGAGTACTTTATCAGAAAATGAAGTAATTGTTTTTTAGCTTAACGTGAGAAATTTCTTATTTCGAATTTTGTTTCTTTATTTATTTTTCTTTAATATAAACTATTGATACCAGTATTCTTGAGGGCTTTCTCCGGGGCCGGCCGGAGGAAGCATCCCTTCCGTCGACATCGTCGAGTGGACATTCAGTGTTACCCGCGGACTCTGTTGCCGACAAGTGTTTCTTCTCATCGCGGAGGATGAGAATGAAGCATCGTCCCGCCTCCAGGATGGCATCAGTTCCGGCTTCGTCTTTGATGGAGGCTGCTGCTGCCGGTGCTTCGACGACAATGCTGTCCGTCTCCGCGGTGCCTTCCACTGGGGCATCAGTTACCACCACTGCAGACACGAGTACCACCACTGCAGACGCGAGGACGAGACCCGGGTTCCTGGATCTTTCAGTTAAGTCCGGTGATTCCGGTTTATCTACAATTATTAAATGTGTCACCAGGGTCGTTCCAGCTTCCCGACCGCATGATAATGCGACAATGGTGTGCGAGGACGGATACACTCCGGCCAAGACGATTTTTCGGCCAAAACCGTCGCAGGAAAAGAGGTTCCTGAACTTAACCAATAGGTTTTCGCCCATAACGCCCTCACTATCGGCTAGTAATACTTTAGTAGACTCTGTCTCAATCACCGCGTCGGAAAAAATTAAGGTTAGGAGTAAAGTAGGGATGCCAAGAAACGCAGGGAATGCTGCTCTCCTCCCCAATCCTTCTCCATGTCCAACACCTACCACTACCACACACTCATCCTCCAAAGTCATTTCAGGAAATGGTCGCAGAGGAGGCGACATTTATGTTAAAAATGTCGTCGACACTCGTGAGCTGCTGCGTGTTCTGCAGTCAGTCTCAAATTACGACTAACGGGACGCAACACACGACAGCACTTTATAGTGCACGTACCCGACTATGCTGACCACCAAGCGGTTGTCGGCAAATTGCGGGTTCTCCAAAGTGAGGATCCCAACACGTCTTTTTTCTTTCATCGGGTCACCGAGGAAAGGCGCCATCGCTTGGTGATTCGAGGCCTTCAACCAAATGAGGACCTCGAGGCACTTCGCGGTGACATTGAAAGCCAGGGGGTGAAGATATTTCACCTCACTGAGCTACAAAAGAAGAGGGGGGGAGAAAGGTCGTGTTCATCTCGGTCTCTACGTGGTGGAGATTGAACACGCAGCGGTCCAGATATTTAAGAACAATATCCGGTATCTAGGCAATGTTCGCGTCTCGGTAGAAGAGTGTCACCGGCGCGAATGGATTGCCCATTGCTCCCGTTGCCAGGCGTGGGGTCACACACGCAACCATTGCGGGCGGGATGTGGTATGCTCACTCTGTGCGGGTCCCCGTACCTTGGTAAACTGCACTCCTCGGCCAACCAAGCTGACGTGCAATAACTACGCAGGCGACCACTGCGCCTCTTGGTCTGGCTGCCCGGCCTTTCTTGCACTCAAGCAAAGCCGAGCGGAGCAGCTTGCTCGCGCTCGAGAACAGCGTGAAACGGCGCAGGCAACACGTAGGGTAAATGCCGCAGCACGCCCCACTACAGCATCTTCTCCAAGGCCAATGTCGGTGTTTTTTGCTGACATTGTCCAAGGCTCTCCTCTTCTTCCATCTCCTCAGACTTCAACTGCATCGGCTTCCTCCTTGTTCGGCAGGATCACCCCTGGGGACGTTCAGACACTATCTGAACTGTTGTCACTAGTGCAAAAATTTGATCTGCGTGCTATTCTGGACGCTGCTAAACAAGTACTTCCCATACTATCCGCCCCTGGCCCGTTTCTCCCCAAGGCACTTACTGCCTTACAAGTTCTGTCCCAACTCTTTTAAATGGCCCCCCAATCAATAACCTCCTTTGCGTCGTGGAATTACCAAGGCATCACCATTTCCAAGACCACTGAAATCCGGCAATTTCTTTCAGATTTTTAGATCCATGCTCTTCTTCTTTAGGAGACATGGCTCACTCCGTCACTTTCTTTTTCTCTTCCGAGCTATCACATTTACCGTGATGATAGACCCCCTCACCCACCCAAATCGTCAACGCTGCGGCGGTACAGCCATCGCTATTCGGAAATCTATCCCACACACTCGTCTTCCAACCTCTCAACTAACCTCTCTTGAAGCCACGGTCTTAGAATTTGACACTCCAAAAGGCCCAATCATTCTGGTGTCTGCATATCGGAGGCCTCACCAATCTCTAGACAGTGCGGACCTTGACTCTCTCCGAGGCCTGGGTGAAAGCATCGTTATCGCTGGTGATCTCAACTGCAAGCACACCGACTGGTGCTGCAACGTCAGTAACACCGGCGGTAGGGCTCTGGCACTCTATCTTGATCAACACCCCAATCTCATCCTCTCTCCTCCCTCTGGACCTACCCACTTAATCAGACACGTCCCCCACGACATCATAGACATTGTACTTCACTCCTCGACCATCCAAATCACCACTCCTCACCCCCGTTTCGAACTGACATCGGACCATCTTCCAATCGTTTTCTCCTCCTACCTTGGTCCCTTCCTCTACGATTTTAAACCTGATCCAGACATCAAAACGGACTTGAGAGGGTTCACCTCCCGGCATAGCCGGAAGGCGGGTTCCTACCTACCTCTCAATTCACCGGATGACATTGACCGGGCCATTTCACACGCCACCAACCACATACTGACTAGTTTTCGACAATGCAGCACATTTACTTCTAAAACTTCTCCGCACCCTGACACTCCCTCAGACATTCTTGCTCTGGTGCGGGAACGTCGTCGTGCGCAGTGGTGATTCCACCGCACCAGAGATCCTTCTGACAAGCCCACTTCCTCCACATGCGACGGACACTTCAAGACCGACTTCGAGACTTCCATGCCCAACAATGGCAAGACTATCTTGCCCGGGCCAACGTTTCTTCCTCTGATGACGTGTGGAAGATCCAGAAGACCCTCCGCAACCCCTCCACTGCCATCACCCCTCTCCTTATTCCTGGTACGCCAAATCTCACCTACGACCCCGCCAGGAAAGTTGAGATCTTCGGTGATATCCTTGAATCCCGTTTCTCTCCTCCTATTATTGCACCCCACCTCTCTTCCCTGACCACTCTTCTACCCCAGTTGTCTCCTATCACCCCCGACGATGAGTGGACCTTGGGTGTCTGGGAAGTGAAGGACGCACTGAAGAGAATTAACATCAAGAAGGTGGGTGGCTCCGACAAGCTCCGTGGTGTTTATCTTCGCCATCTTCCTAACAACGCTATCCTTCTTCTAACCAATATTTTCAACTCATGTCTCTCGCTAGGGTACTTTCCTCTTCCATGGAAACATGCCACCTTAATTCTTATCCCTAAACCAGGGAAAAATTTTCGGGACCCTAATAACTATCATCCCATCAGCCTTCTATCACTTCTTGGTAAACTCTTCGAGCGCCTCGTCCTCACCAAACTCACCTGTCCTTGAATCCACTCAAGCTATACGTCCTACCCAATTCGGATTCCGGCGCAACAAGTCTGCAGCTCTGCAGACGTTGCGTCTGGCTTACGAATTAGCCCCAATCCTTTCTCGGAGAGTTGCAATTCCAGCTATATTCTTTGATTTCTCTTTCGCCTTTGACACTGTCCATCATGACTTACTCCTTCACAAAACCAACTCCCTAGTCCCTCCCGTTTTCCATCACCTTTTGCGCAGCTACTTATCCGGGCGAACTTTTCAGGTCCGTTACAATCGTTCCCTCTCCACCGTCCGCCCCATCTGCGCTGGGGTTCCCCAAGGTACCCCAAGGTCTGGGCACCCACTCTTTTCTCTCTGTTTCTTCATGACCTTCCTGACATTCCTCGGCATGTTTCCTAATTTTTTTACGCGGACGACATCGCGTATGCGGCGCGCGCGCTCACACTTCCACTGGCTATCTCTAATCTTCAATATGCTTCTTCCCTCCTGGAAACTTGGAGCACCTCCAACGGGCTCACCTTGAACCCCTCCAAGTGTCAAGCAATTATCTTCACTTTCGGCCGCCCTTCCAGTCAACCTTTTCAAAACCTGCCGTCGCTCAAGGTCAAGGACACCACTGTGGACTGGTCCACAAGTGTCAAGTACCTTGGGATTACGATGGACAGGAAACTTCGCTGGCAAGAACATGCAAAATCTGTCTCTTCCAAAATGAATAGCGCGCTCGCTCGTCTTTCCCCTATCTTCCGAAATCGCAGGATCCGGCTCCAGGTGAAACTATGCATTTATAAAGCGTGTGTTCGCAGTCTTGCGCTCTACGCCTGTGAAACCTGGGCCACCACTTCTCGGACAAACCATCATCGACTTCACGAAATTGAGAACCGGTTCCTGCGGATGGCTGTACGACCGCCGTTGGGCACTCGCAATTCCCATCTCAGAGTTATTTCAAAACTTGACCCCATCACAAAAATTATCTTTCATCAATCTCAGAAGAACCTCCGTAAGGCATTCCACGACCCCTCCCCTGACAACCATTTTAAATAGTTCTACCGCCATCTCAATCTCAGGGTTAATCCTGCAGCTGTATATAGATACTCTTCTGATATGTTTCAACTGTCCTATCACACGTTTCACCCCTAGCTTTTTTTCCCTCCCTCTTCTTCTTATAACTTAACCTCTTCTTCCTCTTCTTCTTACCACTTAACAACCACATAAAACATTTATACTCCCATCCCTCTTTCCTCTTACTCCAATCCCTAATGAGTGCCTAAGTCGCCGGTTTCCGGCGGACATGGCACTCTAAATTGTTTCAGGAGGCCTTGTGATCCAATCAACCGTGAGACCATCAACGATGAGCGCCTTATGGCGCAGGCGTGGATCAATTCTTCAACATCAAGAAACAACTTGTATAACTATTGTTGCGTTATATAAGTACTACGAGAAATGAAAAAATTCAGTTATATAACAAACATGTGCCCTAACAAGGAAAATATAAGCTCGCTGCAACTACCTATTTGAATAGTGAAAGTATGATTGTCAGCACTTCAAATTAAAATAATAGAACTTCTTGTACCTCTTCCAAAACATGATTTACGGAACACAATTCTACTTGAGAACTTGACTAAATGACACATCGTCGCCATGCGACAGGAGTTCGTGTCCGTCATTATAGAATATGGAACAATATGAGAGAGCCGCGATACATTATCTGCGCTAAGACGTATCTCTTAAATCCGAAAGAAAATTGAAGATGTTTTTTAATCTAGCAATATTTGTTACTCATCTTACAGCAGTACGTTATTGATAATTTTTGTGAGACATAGTATACCTGTGAACAGGAATATTATACATTTAAGTCTTTGATGCATTATAGAAATTATAAATTAAAAATGACAATCTTTTACAGTTGTTTATTTTCCATATAATACATTTGCATCGACACTACTTTTCGACTTCGTTTCAAGTGATCATGAGTTATTTCTATCTCTGATCTTGTATTTATTCTGTGTATTATTAATCGGGTTGTTTTTTTATTAATCTCTGTACATCCAAACTCTAGATCTTTGAACTTGTAATTTAATGAACTATTAAATATTTTATTACCATAATTTTATTAATTTATTCCTGACTTTAAAATATTTATTATGTAAATTTAAAAATCGGATTTAGTGGACTATCCAACAATGAAAATTATTATTCTGGAATGTGTGTTTTGTTCATGTATCTTAGGTGACGAAATATTGTAATGCGTGTTACGCACAAAACCCGAATTCGGCTATTGGACGAAATAACCTACCATAACTAGATTTGGCACGTGCGTTTTTGCTAGAACTAGTTCTGTGCGTTTTGAAAACGACTAGTACATGTTTTGGACATTGGGCTTTGTGCGTTTTGAAAACGATGACAACAAGGTCTGAAAAAATAATATCGTCGGTAACTAGTATTGATCGTTTTGGAAAGACAACAAGAAGGAAGCTTTATATGCTCTACCTCAAAACCGGAAGTATTGTTAAATTATTATATTTATTCAAGAAATATTAGAGAAAATGGTCCTTTTCTATCTTTTAATGTTTCTTATGTTGGAATTGTAAGAAAATTATTCATTCGAGTATATTTTTAGACATGTTATTGAACTGCATTTAACTCGATGCACCGGGGCTGAATATCTTTTCTCATTCAGAGACAGATCTCGCTGTTTCAGGCTAAGAAGGTATAAAATCACATTTATTTTGTTATATTTTTAGGCAATTCTATTGTTTATTATTATTCTTCACGTCAGTACATTCTTGTATGATGTTTATTACAAAATAAGTATTATCTCCCCCCCAGGGGACATACATCTAGTAAGTACGTGTTTGGCGAACACGGGGCCCCGAGCTGAGTCTGGCATTGCTTCCACTTACTTGTGCCATGCTCCTTCCTTTATCTATACTGACCTCCCTTGGTCACCACTTGTTCCTTTCGATCCCGACGCTATTAGAGCTAGGGTATCTTTCATTTTCCCCTTCTTCTCTTTCTTCTCCTTCTTCTTTCCCCCTCAGGGAGCTCAGTTTCGAGTGAGTATGGGCTTGGCAATCCCACGGCCCAGAGCTGGGGACTGGTATTGCGCCACCAGTCCTCGGACACCGTAAGCTTTGGACATGCTTCAGCAACCACCATTGGCGCGATGGTGGAAAGTTGCATGTTTTGAAGGGCGGAGATCTTGCCTTCATTGGCCGGGTTGCGAGGAAGAATTAAACCCCTATAAAAAACCCTCAACCTCAAGGTGTGTTACGCGCCGATGAGGTGAATGGGTGTTGAGGACAAACACTCTCTAGCGTATCAACCTCTGGGGCAACTGCCGCACCTCAGTTGAGCAAGGCTTAGTGACGTGATGCGGGGGCTCCACGTCACCGGACATTTGCTTCCTCCGCACTCGTGGGACAAAATGACAGATACATCTATTCCCCTGCCTTGCGGACTGGGCGAGACGCAAGGTAAGAATTACGACTCAGGTTCTTCGAAGCGGCCGACGGTTGCCAGCCCTCCCGCTACACAAGATAAAGAAAAGTTACAGAGCATTCCTTACAATAATGTTTTTATTATAATGGAAACATAGGAAGAATTCTTGGAAAAAGTTTCGCCATTTTACATTTAAAAAGGACGTCAAGGAATATGTGGTAAACTGAAGAATATCAAAAGGTTACGAAATGGTACCATGTTGTTGGAAACCAACTCCAACAAACAGGCCCTAACACTGTTAAAGTGTGAAAAGTTGGGAGAGTTCCCTGTGACGTGCGAGCTCCATAAGTTCCTTAATCGCAGCAAGGGGGTCGTAAGTTGCAGGGATATTATGGATATGTCAACTGAAGACATAGTTGCGGAATGGGAGGCTGACCACGTAGTTGAGGTCAGTCAGATCATGAGGAAGGTAAATGGTGTTCTACAGAAGACCGGTTCCTTCGTCTTGACTTTTGACTGTCCCCAACTACCAAAGGATATTAAAGCTAGATGGCTTAACCTGCCGGTGCTACCCTTTGTTCCAAATCCTCTGCGCTGTTTCAAGTGCCAGAAGTTTGGACATACAACGACATCTTGTAAGGGCCGTGAAACATGCGGTAAATGCGGGAAGGAAGAACACGAACCCGGCGTCTCATGCCCGGGGCCTGTTAAGTGTATTAATTGCACAGGCAGCCACCCGGTGTGGAGCAGGGAGTGAGTCGCCTTTCTCGAAGAGAAAAAAATACAAGAGATCAAGACTACAGAGAAGATCCCGTACGGTAAAGATCGGAAGACAGACAGGGCTTTATACCCTGTATTTTCTACCATTTACTCCACTGCAGCCAAGACTCCTGTAATCAAAAAAAGCTTGTCAATCCAGGCCGATTTCACTGACGTGTCTACGACAACGTCGTGCACATGCCAGTGCAAATGCGTCAAGAAAAATATCCAACATACTCCAGTCAAACCCAAGACTCTCCACACACCGCACACACCGTCCATCTAATACACAGACGAAGACCAGCAGTGTACCACGTATTTCTTCCAGTATTAAACAATCAAAAACCAAGCAAGGTTCAAAGATTAAACCCCTGAATCTTCTTGATTTTCTAAAATCAAACAAACATCAAAGAAGTCTCAGAGACGAAAGAAGAATGTACCTGTTCTTCCTACCTCCCAGTCGGCTTGTGCATTGTCCGATGGTGACGCGGAAATGCGTATTCATGAGCCTGACCCCGGAGGTTCCAAAAAGTAGTGGCTTCCATACTTCAGTGGAACCTTAATGGTTATAGAACTCAACGTGAAGAGTTACAACTATTAGCTCGTCGAAATTCGATCTGTATTTGCCTGCACGAGACACACCCTTCACCAGATCTCTCACCCTCTCTGCGAGGATACAGCAGCTTCAGATATGACGACACCACGGGAGATCGAGCAAGAGGTGGAGTTGCCGTGTTTGTTAGAAACACAATCCTCTGCTCACCTGTTCTCGTACAAACTCAAGTCTAGGCTATAGCAGTCAAAATTCATAGTGAACCAGCTATGACCGTGTGTTCAATTTATCTTCCTCCGTCACTAGATTTCTCGGAGGCTTCTCTCAAAGATTTAATTCACCAGCACCCTCGACCATTCCTCCTCGGAAATTTCAACGTCCACAGTGCACTCTGGGGCTCGTTGAGCGATTGCCCCAGAGGCCGACTGCTGAATTGTCTCTTTAAGCGAGAGGATTTATTCTTAATGCACACCGGAGAGATGACCCACTTCGCATTTGCCACTGGGTCATGGACTGCTACAGACCTATCAGTTTGCTCTCCTGAAGTTGCTGATATTTTTCAATGGAAGGTAGAAGATGATCTGNTTTAATCCTCGTGGAAGGAATTTGAGACGCGATTTGTGGCACTACCAAACACGAGACATGAAAATTATATCCCGTATCGAGTGTATCTTGAATGTTGATATTCGTTGTTGAGACTACGTTCGAAGTAGTACCACAAATACCCTTTATTGAAACAGAAGTTTTCTTTGTTTTGAGATTAAGCCTGTCTACTGTATTCTGTGTAATAATGGAGTGTGTCGAACCACAATCCAAGAGTGCGCGACACAATAAATTAGTGTTTTCATTTGAAACACGTATAAGCGCGGTGGCTAAGGAGGCGTGCGGCAACTCACGGGCGACCGCAGCCTTTACTACTGCTTCCTGTACGACCTCCACGTTATCTGTAGATGATGGCGGGTCAGTGACGGGAGTCTTAACAAATTCTTTATTCNCAGTCGCGGACAGAATGATTTTTATTAATACAATTTATGCATAAGTTATGGTCTTTAACGAACTTATTTCGATCTGCAATCGTTAATTTGTTAAATACTGGACATTGGTAGATAAGATGTGATTGTTTGCACTTTATACAAACTATTGACGGAGGCATGGTTTGCGACTGGTTTATGAATGCCTTGTAGGGACGTTTATTACGCGTGAGATTTGTGTTAGCGAGTCGCCGTGTAATATTTTTTGCAGGGTTGCGTATAGAGGCAGTAAGTGCCTGTGCTTGTTTTTCTAAGAAGTCAATTAAGTCATTGTATGACGGTAGACATGTTGTGTTGCATGTTTCTTCATAGTGTTTTAAAGTTGCAACATCTAATTTTGAAGTTATATGATACACTAATATAGAGTCCCATGATGTAGTGTCTATATTTAAGGCCTTGAGCGAACGAATACAATTCTCTGAACGATCTATTAGTGATCTCAATTCTTGAGGAGATTCATTATGAATCTTATCGTATTCTACCAGCGATCTGATTGCGATATGCGCCATGACTCTAGGATTGCAATATCTTTTAGCTAGCACATTCCATGCAATAGGATAGTTTTCATTAGTTAACTCAAGGGATGCAATCAAATTATGCGCGGGATGTTCTACGTGAGTTTTAAGATATTGTAACTTTTGTACGTTTGTTAGTTCATCATGCTGGTTAATTATAGATTCGAATAGTTCTCTAAAAGAAACCCACTTCAATATATCCCCCGAAAACTTAGGCAGTATCATACGCGGCAATTGGGAGGCGAATGATCTAGATAGAAAGGACGCGTCATGCGAGTCATTATGCGGTGAGCGCTGTACTATCGATTGTTGAGACAACTTTTTGAATATTTCGCCGACGCGGCCTATGAGCTTATAATAATTTTTCTCGAAGTCTAGCCTATCCTTATCGTTCACCATTCCAGTGGCGGCCTCTAACGAATCCTGAATTCTCTCGTGGTCTTTAAATACATTATCCAAGGTGTTTTTTAACTTATGTAACGAGTCTGGTTTGTCCTCTTCTTCTGAATAACTGTCAATATGGGTTCTACATCTCGTCAATTTAGCCTTGGTAGTGGCGATTTGTCGTTTAAACAACTTAACGTCTTCTTCAGTCATTATGTCAATGTATGAAAACAATGGAAAGAAGGAAAATTAAGTATTGTTGTCTCACCGATTGTTGAGAAGAGTGGCGTATGTTGAGTTGTGGAAGCGTTGAACACGGCTGGAAAACACAATTTAATTAGTATTTGAAATATACAAGAAAGCATGTGAATAAGTCAATTATCAAGGTGTATCCTGGTCACGGCACCATAAATATACTCTTACTTATGTTATAAGCGAACCACTAGACGTTCGCTTACACAAGGAAGAATATAGGATTTGGAGTTCTAGCGTATTGCAGCTAGTTTCAAAGTAATAGATGAAAGGAAAATGTTCTTTTGCGGAAACACCTTGATATTAACAACAATTCACATTTACTAATAATAATACATATATTAATCTATATTACAATACCAGATTTATACCATGAATGGGGAATAACAAATTTGTGACTATCCATTGTGGGTGGATAGCTTACTCTACGAACTACCATCAACAGAGAACCATGAATACAAAATGCATTGCTCATCAAATAGAGTTACAATCTTGATTCAATTTAAACAGAGCTAAATTATACAATTCAAAAATGTAGTATGACTTATGTGTCAATACGAGGTGATGTATACCGTTCCGTGAGTTTTCACGGAACTGCCCCCCAGACATTTAACATATTATTTGAATGAATACCTGCTCATTACAAGAATAAGTTATGAAATAACCATGAAAAATGCAGGTTTTTAATATTGAACCCTCAACAGAGGAAGGGATAAAAATGTACATAGAATAATCAATACCCTCGACGTAGGAGGGGATAAATGAACAAATAGTAATATTCTGAATCAAGACTCTGTGGTCTCCGAAATAAAAAGATTCTCGATAACACGAGTTGAATACTCATAGAGAGTCCTTTCGGTGTTGTTATCTTCCTGGTGGAAGGCGGCTGCTCACGGCCGCAAGGTTAACTCGTGAAAGTACAGGTTTGCAGCAGGCTCATAGTGGTCGCTCTGTCAGACCGGCTGGCTGAAACTCAGAATAAGTATGAGCGCTTGGGCTCGGAAATGTTGACGCATTGCGTATTACTGTTAACACGTTAACACAACACAGCACTGGAATGTTTACTTAAATAAGTAGATCATGTCCCGAAAAATTCATTTAAGCATTAATACGTAACGCAACACGTTTTCGATGTTCACTCATCCCTGCTATAGGGAGTCACAACGACAAGAATGACGACGTACCTCGCTCTGAGGTCGACTGTTGAAAGCATATGGAGTTTTGAAGAATGCTCATGGAGCGGCACTGAGTGCCCCGTGGAGTTGTAACGAGTTCTAATGAGTTCTCTTGAGTGCCTGTGGACAATGGCTTATATAGCTAATGCACAGACTTTTAATATGAAAGTATATTCGGAAATCCTATCCAGGACTATGGAAGTTTTGTGAACTTAGAGTTCGTTTATGGTTTCTTGGTTACATTGTGTTTATGGTTTCTTAGTTACATTGTGGTCATTGGTTTCGATAGT
>NNCF01127686.1:21725-38044 GCA_002313205.1 Laupala kohalensis | reverse complement strand
GATTTTCAAAATTACTTTTAATGTAATTTCAGTAACTGTTACTTTAAGAAATAAACACATGTGCTAGTGTTGATGTTAAATTAGTTCAAGTAACTTCCTTCATGTCCTTCAATACGAATCTTTGGGTTGAAAAAGGATTTGCACGAAACAGAAAAAAAAAATATATTGAAGAAGAGGAATTCGTGTGAAATATGAGGGAAAACACGCATCAAGCACGTGGCGGTAGTAGAAGCGTCAGAAAATCAGTTCAACCTCACAGAAGATGCTTATTATGGTNAGGAGTGAACTCACCGACTCAGAAGACGAAGAATCCGGCTGCGGAGTCTATAGGAGAACAAAAAAGGAAATATCATAAATTAAATGAATTTTACAAACATCGATCACATGATACTCTTCTAGAAAGAAATACGTATTTGCTATTTGTGGTAAGGATTGCGTTGAAGCGGCTATCAGCGATAAGAGGAAAGCGACGGTAACATTCACGAGGTGACAAAAGAGGGCGTTTATGTCAGCACCTGCGACCAACGATAAAAGCGACGGAAACTCTTTGGTGCGTTTTCTTCGCTCTTATCCAAGCTATGGTCGCCATTGTTGCTGCGGTTTCAAGAATGTTTTAATATTCAGCGATGGATTTAAAGCAATTGATAAAAGTTGCGTTCACCAAAGAGTCACACTGTGGGGCAAAAATGATTAAAACCACGACAGACGATGTTGCTATNTGATTAAAACCACGACAGACGATGTGGCTATGCAAATTAATACAAGTACATTTGGTGAGGTTACGTTGAACGATCAGCTGAACACAGGCGGAGAGGCTTCGAGCATCCGCGCATGCGCAGACGTGTCAATGACTCTTATCGTCATTCCATAAACGGAGTCGCCCTGCTCGCTTCTCTGCTTCACTCTTCTCTTTGCTCGCATCGCTCATCGTCGCTTTAACAAAATCTTACTCTAAGGCGTCATCGGACGATACATTCGGCTGTAAATTTGGTTTTACATTTTGTTTCTGTTTATTTTCTTGTGAGATGGTGAGAGCTTCATCAAACAGAACATTTTTGGAACATGTTATATTTCAAACACAAAATTGTGATCAAAGACCAAAAGCCGATACGCCCTTAAACCCAACTAACTAAATATATAGAACACCTTACCACTTTGTTTCTCTTTCCATTTGTGGCACATTCTTCAGTGAATTGATTTAGTTCGTTTTTCTCGGATAGAAAACGAAATTCCCTAAAAGAAGATTGATTGTGTTCGAATATAAAGTCTAAATATATTCTCACCTGCTAAAATAAAAATCTATTTGCAATCCTGCTAGCAAAGTTTGCATCTGTCACGGCCACCTTACTAATAAGGCCATAGCACTGAATTAGAATTTCGTGGTGACGTCAGAGCAATGCGGCCGATAAGCATGGGGGAAAATCATCCCTGTGAATTATTTTGTGATAGGTATCGTTTAGCGTCACCTGAATCTTGTGTTAAGTGTGATTTAGTCGTATAGAAGTATTCAGTGTTTCATACTGGTGATTTCTAATGCTACGTAAGTGCTGCGTTCTTTTCTGCAAGAGAAATGATCCGAAGTGATCCCCTAGGACGATGAACGAGGAGCGAAATGGATTAGAGGAATTCAGCAAGATTTTGTTCCAACGAGATTGTCTGGGGGAAGTATTTCAGTTTTTATGTAATAGTCTATGCTGTATTGTTATGAATCTTCTTGTAGTTCTTTACATGTTAAATAAACATGACAAAAATTAATAGGACACATGACTTCATTATTAGTACGCGTTTATACCAAATGTACTCGCAACATTTTTAGGCTGAATCTCAGAATATATAACGTTTTTTGGTAAAACGTAGCTTACATATTTTAAACTTTTTTTTATAATTGCTTGTTATTGCTTGTTTCATAATTTCACGAGCAAAATGTTATTCCGGGTTTATTGTTATTATTTATTCGTGTATTTTGAAGGTTTGTGAAATACATTCATCAATATGATACTGCAACTCTATCTGCATATTCCCCTAAAAGTTGACAGCTAATAGAGGCTCTGACTGATCGACCACACTACAATAAATATATGTAAGTTTACTAATTTGGTAATCTATATGCTTAATAATAATAATAATAAATTTAATTTTTAAAAAGCTTTTACAAACTGCATATGATCACGTGGAGGACAATAAAGTAATTAACTCTCTTAAAGCAAGCAAGGGACCATCCCATCAATTCCGATCAAGGGCCCTGAGGCGGAGGCGGATTAGAAAATAACAATACTAAGTTAGATACGTATCATAATTTCAAAAGAGTACCAACAAAATTGTATTTAATAAAACGAAAAAGGTAGTTATATTATCGGACTATAAATTATTCGGAATTTATAGTTTATAAACCGTAACTATTATAGTAACTCAATATTCGAGATAAATTATAACAATAGACCGCCTCCCTCCGCCCCCTTTGAAAGAGTCTGGAGAGCCTGTACATAAAATCTTCCTCTACCCGGAGAAAAACCCGGGCCAGGATGGGACTACAGAATTTATGTAAATTAAATTATTGTCCTCCACATGGTCAGGCGCTGTTTGTACTGCTTTTTTTGTCAAATTTATTTATTTATATATTTGTGCAAACTTGACAAGGTTGAGTACAGATAAAACTAAACTTATATGACTAATAAGAAAACAATAGTGGCCTGAAGGAAATTTCTTTTAAAATTGAAGCATTTATTTTGAGTGCACTAGAGCAGTGATGTAATTAACTACAAGAAGCAATGATTATTTAATATTTCAAATAATAAAAAATAAACATTTAATGGAAATTTGAAACCCGTTTTAACTTTTATTAATATCAATGAATTCATTTACAATTCTATATAATTTTTTTTTGTAACAATTATGTTTACTGAAATCGAAACGGCTTTAGTGACCTTTGGCGAGCTTAAAAGTCCTAACTTTAAAAAAATCGAAACGCAGTAATAGAATTCTAAGTTCATTGACTCGTGAATCTTCGTAATATATTATTTGGAATCCCTGACACCTGGGTGCCCTTCTTATCTTTAAGCTTCAACTTCAAGAGAATGTCCAAACCATTTAAGACAACGTGTAGAAAATTCAACGCTAGCTATTGCGTTCGCATACATTTTTGTAAAGTGGTGGTGAATATTTAAAGAAAACCAAGTACAAACGTTAGAGGAACTATTCGCAATGGCGAAATTAAAGTGTGTGTGGGTGTTATTAAAAAATAATTCATGTATTTACTTCATTCTGATAAATGAAGTTCTTTGAGAAACAGAGGGGATATCACTACCTACTGCGAACAGAAGATTGTGAACTAAATATTGTGGCATATTAACTGAAATTTTTGTATTCTTGGTACCCTTTCTCCGTCACAAATTTCAATCCTGACATACGATTTATTATTAATGGAATAATACGCTCCCTTTCATTACCAAACGTTTTCATGAACATCTTCGAAGTGTTCTTTGTAACGAGAACGTGGTTATCTGTAATTTTCCGAACATATTCTGTATTACAGATGTGCATCAACATGCTAATTTTTTCTTGCAATTCAAAGTGAATACAACTCGCTTTCCATAGCAACTTACCTCACTGTCCTCCCCAGTCTGGGTAGACTTCGTCTGCAAACAAGAAGAAAGAATAAATTAAAATCACACCTTTCTAGTCGTATTGCAGTCTGTGTGACTATCAGTCACCACAAAAGAGCCAGATACATTCTTAGCTAGTGGTGCGAAACCATTGTACACACTTTCTCAAATGAGTTTCTCCGTCTGCAGCATTGAGTCACAGAAATTATTGAACGAAAGTGGAGCGAAAAATCCACACACGGCATGTAGTATGATAATAGTGCATGTAAAAGATCCCTTGAGCATTATTTGGTGCTCTCGGTGAAAATTGCACCCACGCAGTTCCGGCTTCCGTTGCCATCTAGTAGCGGAAGATGGAACGTCTAAATTGCGAATGTCACTCAGCCCAAAGGGACGCAACCAAAGAAAAATGGGCCACATTTACGGGAACCGAGACCCATACGCTTATTATTATTATTATTTAACGAAAGTGTTATTTTTGGCATACTCCCTTACATTTTGTACGTTCTTCTTGTACCCTATTCGAATGGTTTATTATAGAAATATGTTAACTACCATTGCTATATGAACCGTCTCCAATTTGTAAATTCAGTCGTCTGCTTTTTGGAGTATAGCTTCATAATGTATTTCAAATCATCAACAAATTATTAAGATATCAATGCAAGTTCAAATACGACACATTCCATATTATTGTATAATCTTTAACAATAGTAAAAAGAAAATTCTTTGCAATTTTAAAACAGTAAATGTGTGTCGAGTAAAAATAAATTTGATACATGGTCACCTATGTTCAGGAGATGACACTGTTTCATTTCCACTATTTACTCTGCATTTCGCACCGCTTTATATTCCGCTGGTTTCAATTAGATCTTTGAGTTAAAATACTTTTATTTAATTAAAGTTTGATAAAAACATAGGAATCGACATATAACATTTAACTATACAAATTATGCTACATTAGACATGCAGGAATGCTTTTCATTAAACGTATAATTTTACCCTTAAAAACTGCCTTCCAAGATATTAAACACCATTTTGCGTAAATACGTAAAATCATCATAATGCGAGTATCAAACAATACAGACCACAAAAGAAATATTACACACAACCTTTCCGGCAATAGTTACCTAAACCATCAGCAAATAAGAGCAGTTCAGACGTCTGATACGTAACATTCCACACAAAAAAAGAACGCTTGTTATCAAAATAGAAAGTTATCAAAACATAATGATAGTATCAAAAAAATCGAAAGGGGATAAGTACATTTACGTACTCAATCTAACTTAACCATGAGAACTCACGAGAACCCCTACTAAAACGAAAAGAGGAGAAAATGGCTATCAGTAGTTATCGAAGCATTGCCTTCAGTTGCGTTGGTATAACTCTGGAGAGAATTATCAATCGTCGTCTCGTCTGATATTTAGATAGGCATAACTTGCTGAGTCAATCTCAGTGTGCTTTCAGGAAATTCCATTCCACTCTGGACAATTTACTTCTCTTCAAAACAGCAATTCAAGATGCTTTCGTCAAAAAACATGTCGTCGGAATATTCTTTGACATCGAGAAGTCTTATGATACTACTTGGCGTCATGGCATTTTAAAACAATTCTATGCCTGGGGATTTATAGGACTTCTACCTCTGATGTTATAGTCCTTTTTGGATCAGCCTACCTTCCGCTGCAGAATTGGAAGAGACACCTCTGTTTTGCTTCAAGAGAACGGTGTTCCTCAGAGGTCAGTTCTAAGTGTGACTTTATTTGCAGTGGTCACAAACAGCATTACATCCGTTGTAAAGAACCCTGTCCTAAACTCTTTTTCTGTCGACGACATTGCTGTCTTTTGTTCATCACAGAGTGTTACAGGTGCGGGAAACAAATCCAACTCATCCTCCATAGATTACACCACTGGTGGAAGACGACTGGCTATTGATTCTCTGCTGAAAAAAATCTGGCTATCTGATTCCCTTCTGTGTTCTTTTTAGTAGGAGACCAAGCCTTGTGGCAGAATCTGACCTCGCCTCGAGGAACGACGTTGTAAAATTGTATCCTTCTGTAAAATTCTTGGGCCTAATCTTTGATCAGAGACTGAATTGGATTGAAAATTTGACAGACCTAAGAGCGAGAACATTAAAGTCTCTGAATCTATTGAAATCCCTGAGAAGTAGGGTAAGCGGCCCTGATCGCTCCTTCTTGCTCCAATTTCATCGGACATTTGTAAGATCTTGGCTCGATTATTGCTCCGTTGTAGATAGCTCTGCTCGTGCAAGCTATTTAAAGAAGTTGGGTAGTGTCCACCATACAGGAATCCGACTAGTTACGGGAGCCTACCGCACTGGTCCCATTTCGAGTTTGTATGCCGAGAGTGGCAAACCATCTCTTTACTTCTGGCAGCAACTCCTCATGCTACAACACATTTGCCACGTGCTAACTTTACCCGAAAATCTGGTGCACAACGCGCTGTTTCATCCTTTCTCTTCTTCCATCCGTTTCTACAACAACAGTATGAGAGCATCCACACCTTTTAGAAATATTTGTAAACAAATTAAATAATCCTTGAATATACACAATACTAAAGTCTTAAATCAAGGTTTCAGTAAGACTCCTTCTTGGGCTTTGCACAAGCCGAAGATTAATTTCGATCTTCTGCATCATTACAAGAAGAACACTCCAGCTGCGATGTTGAGGGTGTACTTTCACCTAATCCTCGACAAACACCGGGTCCGTATCCCTGTGTTTACCTACGGGTCGAAGCAGGCTGATGTTGTCGGCTGCTTCGTGGTCTTTCCCCGTGAGACCTGTGGCTACCGTCTAAGCGACCTATGCAGCGTTTACACCGCCGAGTTCTACGCCATATTGAGAGCATTGCGATCAACAAAGTGCTCCCGCGGATCACATTTCCTGATTTGTTCTGATTCGCTAAGTGCCCTTCAAGCAATACAGAATATGTATCCAGCTGATAAGCTGATCCAGAACATCCAGAATGTGGTTTTCTCGTTCTGAAGTGATGGAAAGAACATAATGTTTTACTGGATTTCCGGACACGTGGGATTCAAAGGAAATGAGGAAGCAGACGTTTCCGCAAATACGGCATTCCTCAAAAATCGCGTGGATTTCCTTACGATTCCTAAAAGGGATCTCCTAAATTCCATAAAGACAAGGAATCTGAGTCAATGGAACAATGAGTGGCAATAAGCTCTGAATTATCAAAACCTCTGTTCCGTAATGGATTTTTCTCGACCAGCAAGGGCAGTTCCTGTTGGTCAGCCAGGCGCGACGAGGTCTTGCTAACCCGCCTGAGCATAGGACTTTGTCCTCTGACTCGTCGGTATTTCTTACTACTTGATGAACCCGTTTGTGAGGAGTGTAGCTCTTCTCTGACAGTGTGCCACTTACTAACTGATTGCAGAAAGTACACTAGGATGCAGAGAGTAATTGATTTGACTGCAGATTTACCAACAAATCTCGTAATTGTAATA
This sequence comes from Laupala kohalensis, assembly GCA_002313205.1. Classification (NCBI taxonomy): domain Eukaryota; kingdom Metazoa; phylum Arthropoda; class Insecta; order Orthoptera; family Trigonidiidae; genus Laupala; species Laupala kohalensis. Next base: position 30,967 of record NNCF01127686.1, on the reverse strand, counting down.
ATGATGTTAATAAATATCGAATTTTATGAGTAGATCGGGACTTCTTCCACAAAGTTTCGGGGGGTTTGAATATGCATTCCTTATTTTTCAATTACTTGTCTTGCTCCCTGTTATTCTACGTTTTCCTAATTTGAAAATTAAATTTTTTATGTTTTTTTTCCTTTTTTGTGATATGTGTTCGGCAACGTGTTTTTTTCCTCATCTTTGTATTTATATATTTGTTGAATTTAGGTTTCTTTAGTGCGTATGGTCGAGATATTGGGTGAGTCCCACACATGGGGAAGAGTCGTTACAGCACTTCTTTATGGAGTGAAACTGCTTTTTTCCCCACCTTTAAGGGCATTAATGACCTTGCTGTTGACGAGCTCTGAAGCCCCACATAAAAAATTACTTTGATCTGCTTGTGACATATCTTTTGTATAAAAGTAAAAAGGGATTTAGAGCACCTGCATCAACAACGAGTACATGTTCTCGTAAGTACGAAATGTGAATTAAATATATTTGTCCATTTTCTCTGAAGTGTTGTGTAGAGATGGATTGACGAACGGACGTTATGTGAAAAATTGCTTTTTTAGAATTAGGAATCACCAAAACAGATAATTCCGACGATATTCCATTTTTCGTTAATAGTTACAGGAAAAATTCTTCGTTATGTCTTACTTCTGCAATTCGTAATCAATCGGTGACCAAAAGTTTTTTCACTCGCCAAATTTGAAAATTTGCTATCGACCATTATTTAGAAATAATGAGTTTTCAGAAACTGGAGACAAATTTCGAATCGATGCAAAGTCGTAGTTTATACTAGGCAACAGACTTGGACGTTGATTATATTGTATTAGGTTACACTAATTATCCGGTATTGTTTGATCACATTTTTCAATAACTAGATTCCCTGCTTCGAAGCGTGATTTTTTTGTTTCACTCCATTCATCATTCACATCACACTATGAATTGTATTAGTTTTAATAAAATAAACGGTTAATATCCGCTTCTTAGTTAATTTTATTGTTAGTGAGTTTTACTACTCAGATCTTTAAGGAAAACACTCCGCATTCTGTGAATTGAGACTGCCCAGTTGCCGGAGTATGATCGTTACTCCTATCTTTCTGCATTATCGCTATATTTTGCTCTCTTTTTAATCGTCGACATAGAAAATATTATGTCTTTAATATCCAGGTACATCTTTCAAATTACATATTAAACGATATCCCGTTCGACACGTGGAAGTTTTTACCTATGACCCAGTCACGGCGACGTGAAGTCGATAGCTGGCTCGAGTTATTTTCAATTCTTCTGGGAACTATCACATTCAGGCGTGTTTATGACATATCGGTCTCTGAACGAAACATGAAATTTGGTGTGGATTACAGATTGGAGCTTATGTTTCCGTTCAAACGTCAGTTAAATCGGTTAATTGTTGGCTAGTTTTAAATGTTCTCAGAGACGTTTCAGGAATAGGAGAGTTTAGATACCCTTTAATTACGTATCTTCGTAGATTTTTTCGTGAAATTTACAGTGACCGTGGTAGAGTGGAGTATTCGTGACTGGAACCTGGACTTGTCACTGTTTCAGACGGTCTTTATCAGAGGAAAGTAGTTTATTCGAAGAGTTATTTCCTTCGTATAAGTCTATAAATCAATTTTGATCATAAAATTATTGCACTACGTAGTTTTTAATTAGTAGTTAATTTTTTTTTTCGTTTAACAGAAATTTTTTAAAATAGATACTTAAAAGGTGCTTCAGCCCCTCTAGCTCCCTTTCCAGTGGATGCGCCCCTGATACCGTTATTGTACAGGTGGCAGTTGAATAAAATGTGAATACTGTCTTGTCCTTGCCCGCTGATGCAATTTTATATTTTCTTCGTATTACATAAGTCCCAAAATATCCGTGTCCTCTCTGCATCTCCATCGTTTCTTGTATCTTTTCTTTTTTTCCTCAGCCAATAACGTATCATTATGTGTAAATGAATGTCCAAAGGCATCACTCCTAGCTCTACGCTGGCTATCGCGACTGTATACTAACCCTTCTCGAGGAAAATGTTTATTACCGTATCCCAAATTTATAAAATTCTTTCAGTCAAGATTCAAAAGATAAACAGAGCACGTACCTTCTTCCCTACTGGCCGCCACCCCGACTGCAGCCTGTTAAGTGGTTTATTGCGCTGGAAGTATTACAAAAAAATATATTTACTTTTATTTCATGGTGTAGTCATGTGTTTAATCACGATTATTACTTGAAATTGTTTAATTTATTATTTGCATTTTTCAGATGAACGTTTCTAATATGAGTGGAGCAAATGGTCATGTTTTACTCTCATTTCCTTTTTTATTGTAGATTTAGTGAGAATAAAGCATGATTATACGTTGCCCCAGGTGCTAATTTGTCCCACGAAGATATAATGCCAACCATATGGGTTCCCGCCGAAACCAATATAACCTGTTTGTTTCCTTAATAACCTTAGTGTTTTTGGGTACACCTGTTGAATCCGATGAAAACGAATGATGAAGTCCAGGAACAAAAACTTGCAATGGAGCAAGTTACATTGGTTTGGGAGGAAACCACAGGGTTGCCACCTTATCAACCACCCCTGTAATACCATTTTAGCTGATTATGTTGAATCAGAGAATTATGTTCTTTTGATCAGAAGGACTTGCGTGAACATCACGTCGGGGTATACCAAATTTATTTATGTTGCGTAGGGGGAAAGTCTGGTTGCATTAGCGACCCAAGCTTTCTCTTCCACAAGATAAATAATAATGCTTTCAACTTAGATTTTCTAAGCGTAACGATTTATTAACGTAATCGGTAGAATTGACACCGTATGACGTACGGTGTAATTAATGTGCCGCTTGGGCGAGATCTCTCACTTATACACTTCAAGAACGGTGTGGGCAGCAACGGGTTGTTCTGCCTTCCGGGAGTGTAGCGTCCACGGTGTCGATGTGCAAGGCTCGACGTCGGGACTTGAAGATCTCTGGTTCAGTGCTGATGGGGCTTGGAGATGTGTTCCATTGGTATGAAGTCTCCGGATTTCAGCGTTGTTGAAGTTCAGCTTGGAATCGAATATTCTCTTCGGGATCGCTTGAATAAGCTCCTCGAATCGTAGAATGCGTATTTTGGATCTCTGCTGTCAGGATATATGCGAGGTTCAGCTTAGAATGTATTCTCGGCTAAGTTTCACTTGTAGCGTCTCAGTGAGCGATGTGAACTCTGGCAGGCATAGTGTGATTATATTTATTAGGTTGTCAGGGTCTCGGGTTCAGGATAAGGACATCTGACAATCTAAGCCATATTAGACTTGATACGTCCCTTCAAGGGACGGGTCTTGCAGAGGTCGTTGTGAAGTGGGTAATTATTTATTTGTCTACTGTATTTGTACGCATTTCTTTGCATAGAATCCATTTACATAGAGCATTTATGTTTGCATCGAGCATTTATGTTTGCTTATGGTTCCTTGCGTGGGATTTGCGGGCCTTGGAATTCGTTATCCATGTCCTTAATGCAGAAGGCTGTGTTTAGTATGTAAACACGTATGGCGAATTATTTACTATTCGTGTGGAGCCTTTGTGGTTCATTGGAACAGCATGGAGTGGCGTTCCTGTAATCATCAACTCTTTTATGCGTGCGAGCAGGTTGATGAGGCGTGGGCATTATAAAGAGCGTATGTATGGCGTGCATCGTATGATATGTGGTTCCCACACCATTCTTGTCGGGGAGGATCTCAGGATTTGCTTCGCAAGCCTCAGCATGTAGGCTTGTTTCGCAGTAAGATTTCCTCCTCTCCAAAATAAAATGTTTTAAAAGTGTTCAATTGGAACAAGATTTATTTCTACCGTCGTAACGTAAAACAAAGAACGACACCAGACGGCGGGACCAGGTGTAGAAAGTTCAGCTCGGAATCGTTCGATTTAACTCACTACTGATTTCTGGCGAGTCGGTGGTCGGAGATGTGTTGGTTCTTGGGACGGTAGAATAGGCTTCGGTCGTCTGTAATCCTGGCTCTCGTACATAGGATTTCGACGTGACCTCGAGGAAAATCGTCAGCGTGGAGATATTTCGTTGAGCCGTGCTTGGTGTTGAAGTATCAAGTAATTCTTGCTTGAAGAGACCGGGCGGTGATATGACGAGCGGTCTGTTTGCTGCTGGTCCATAGGCAGAAATATAAAGTAATCGGGCGAAGATGTAGCGTTCTGTTCGCAGCCGTTGCATAGACAGAAGTATAAAGTAATCAAAGATCGTTGCCACGGGTAGGGGCGTAACACTATGTTGAGATTCGTTTATTTAGAGATAAACGAAGGTTTCTGTTTGCATGCGGTACGCGTGGGAATCAAAAGAGTTTCTCGTTATTCATAATATTAGGATTCTTTGACGTCTTCCAGTTAACAACATGGGGCTAGTCGTCGACTTCATGTACGCAATGTGTTACATGGGGGAGATTCATCAATACGTATCAAGTGTGTATAAAGTATATGTAGGAAATATGTTCCTACACCATCTTTACCTTTACAGGTGTGAATTAAAAAAATGATACTAAAGAGTGAGACATGAAATGACAAAGGAGTGAGGAAACAGACGTAAATGAAGTATTATTGGTGGCATGCACATCGTATCTAATAATGGTTAATGACCTAATTAATTTGTAAGAATATACTTGGTAATTGTGTATCATTCCTTGTAACAATATGCTGTGCAAGCAAAAATATAAATATTGAAAAATTCCAAATCTTACTAGTTTGGGCGGTTCGGACATATATTTCCCAATTTCTGTGTAATAACGCACTACTAACTATGGTTAAAGTAAATTAAGGAGTAGAGCCTTAATGTCCCTATGTTTGATATCTCGTTCCATATTAACAAAATAATAGTTTTACGTACTCGCACTGGTTTTTTGCACGAAGAATCCTCATTCGGCTGCAACAGAAGATACACCTCATTAATTTACATTCCTTTAATGTCTTAAAAGTAAAGACTTAAAACCTAAAGGGGTTCGAATAGAGTTCGCAAAGAAGGGGTTTATCTTGAACTCACGTCCTCTCGGATAGGAGAGAGGCGCGGGAAGAATCCCCCACCAGGAGGGTTGGTCACGTGCACTTCCCTCTCCACCGATCTGGGAGGGGTTGGACGTGGCTGCGGGGGCGGTGATGCGGGATGGGGGCGGCGACGGAAAATATTTGCGAAGAACGCAAACACGCGGCGCCATAATCGCACAATGATCTGCCACACGTTTACTAAAACACGTCCAAGCAGATGATTTGCTTTCCCCTGCCACCTCCTCTCACCTCTAATTCTAAAATAATTTAAACTTAAACATTCAATAAATCCACCGATAATTTATAACTTCAATCACTTAAATCCAGGAATATTAACTACTTAAGAACCATTCAATCATGGGATGAAATTTCTGTTACCCATAGCTTTCACGTTGCTGTGAATGAGTGGGACAACGTTTCCATGCATTAGGGACTCGAGTGTTACCCATTGTTGTCATTGTTGTTCAATATGGAGTTATGTTGTTGTTACAGGCAGCTGTCCACGCCTGCACCAGGGTGGTGTTCATCGTGGATGGTCGCATGGCGAAATTGTTGTCCAATGCTTCTTGCAACAGAAAACTTAGAGAACCATGTCCGTCGGGAATCGGCGACTTAGGCACTATTTTGTTTAAAAGGAGTAATTTGAATTAAAATGAAGGTATGATGAAAAATAGTACTAAGAAGAAGTAGAAATATTAAGGTTCATAAATTTGACTCTGCATGATTGACTCTGCGTGCGAGGTGGTGGGAGTATTTTTTAAAGAAGTTGTCAGGGGAGGGGTCGTGGAATGCCTTCCGCATGTGTTTCCGGGCTTAAAGAAATATAATTTTTCTGGTAGGTTGAAGTTTCGAAATAGATCTAAGATGGGAGTTGCGAGTGCGCCGCGGCGGTCATACAGCCATCCGCAGGAGCCGGTTCTCGCTGACGCGAAGGCGTTGATGGTTTGGTCTAGAAGTAGTGGTCCAGGTTTCGCAGGTGTATAGCACAAGATTGCGAATGCACGCTTTATAGATATCTAGTTTCACTTAGAGCCGAATCCTGCGATTTCTGAAGAGTGTAGAAAAGCGTGAAAGCGCGCTTTTAATTTTGGAAGAAATAAATTTTGCATGATCTTGCCAGCAAAGTTTCCTGTCCATCGTGATCCCGAGGTACTTGGCATTTGTGTACCAGGCCAGAGTGGAGTCCTTGACCTTGAGCGACGGCAGGTTTTGAAAGTTCTTGCTAGAGAGGTGGCGGAAAGTGAAGATGATTGCGTGGCACTTGGAGGGTTTCAAAGAGAGCCCATTAGAAGTACTCCAATTTTCCAGGCGAGAAGTAGCAGATTGAAGATTAGAGATAGCCATAGGAAGTTTGAACACACGCGCCGCATACGCGATGTCATCCGCGTACAAGAATTCGGAAACATGCCGAGGGTCAGGAAGGTCGTGAAGAAAAGGGGAAAAGAGTGGGTGTCCAGACAATACCCTGGGGAATCCTAGCGCAGATGTGACGGATTGTACAGAGGGAACTTTGGTAACGAACCTGAAAAGTTCGCTCGGAAAGGTAACTGCGCAGGAGGTGGTAAAAAACTTTTTTTTTCGTTTTCTTGCTTTCCCCGTTCCTCAAACAAAAGGTCATTACCGGGGGTTAGCTCTCCATCAGGTAAAATTGCCACAAAAGTCAAATTCAGGAATCCGTTGTCACGATCATTTGCCATGGTATGGCTGTACCTTTAGCCTTGTTACTACAAGTTACCGTCCCCACCACGAGGAGGTAGGAACTTTCCTACATCTAGCTAATTAAATTTCGCAAGTCGACAATTTTGTCCGCATAGTCCGCGAACGCGGTATATGCCTCTCTCCCTTGTATCATCCGCTGATAATGCGTCCACACATATATACCGAGCTTACGCAAGGACGCATACCAATCTTGTCTTTCCGGGTCATATAATGCACAGTCAAATAGGATATGAGGTACATCCTCGTCCGCCGCTCCACATGGGCAGCGTGCGCTATCCTTCAGTCCCCGTTTCTCCCAATAAATGTTGCTATTACCATGCCCGTTCAGGAGCTCGATCATTGCCTTACGTGGTTGGAACCATTTATAATCAACAAACTGCACCTGCGGTATAAAGTGGTAAAGTTGCCGCCCCTCCGCAGCCGTTTCCCACCGCAATTGCCAACTGATCTGTAACTGTCGGCGTAAATGGCGTTTCCAACTTTTTACTGTGCTACTGAGCATCTGGCCATCGATCTGGAGCTGGCCGCTGTTGCGCATGGTAAATCGCATCACCCTCTCTTCGATCTCCAGATTCAGCGGCAGTAACCCCAACAGCACCAATATTGATTTAGTAACCACACTACGGTAGCCACCAAACCAATAAACCAGGCTCAGTCGCTGCATGCTAGACATTTTCCGCGCAAAGTTGACCGTTGCCAATCGACTCCCCCAAAGCACACAGCCGTAAGTCAACAGGGGCACAACCGCTCCCTTATACAGTTGTTTGAGCTTCCCTCGTGGCAGATTTAGTTTTGTTATGCCAACTCGTTGGAAGCCATACACAAAACGCTCCAGTTTCTGCCGCATAAAGCCCGGATGGTGGAAAAAGGTCAACCTGTTGTCGAGCAGAACACCCAAGTAGCGAATAGTGTCCCTGATCCGCAAGCGCCTCCCACCTGGCCGCTCCATCGGATTACGGACGGTTGATGTGTGGCGTTGTCCGAGCACCATCCATACGGTTTTCTCATCAGAAATATCGAGATCTATCGCACCACTATAGTCATACAACTTTGCCATCATTTGTGTGCCGTGCTGCTCCAGCTCTCGCCTACTATTCCCATCCACCTGTATCAAGAGGTCGTCAGCGTAGGCCGTATATTTCACTCCGTCATCATCGAGCCGTTTGAGAACCGCGTTCAAGTGAACATTCCACAGAAGGGGGCCTAGGTGGCTCCCCTGTGGGCAGCCTTGGTTCAACTGACGTGTCACTACCGCATCACCTATTTCCAGTATAAGTGTGCGGTCGCTTGTAATCTTGAATGAGCCACAGCAAACTGCCTCCCACCCCGATGCCTGCCAATTCAGTCAGCAAAATATGCCAGTCCACGCTGTCAAAAGCTTTTTTGAAGTCAACAAATATCAACAAATGGCATTTGCTGGAGCTTCTGGCTATATTGCGGTACATATTAGACAAGGCATCATCCGTACCCCTACCCCGCATGAATCCATATTGACAGGCACTGATTGCTGGTTCGACTATTGGCCGTAATTCTATCTCCAGCAGTTTGTCAAAGATTTTGCCGAGCACTGGCAATGGGGTTATCGGGCGGTAGGCTTCTCATCGCTGCAAATTTGTTTTGCCCGGTTTCGCAAAGAGCCGCAATGCCCCCAATTTTCACGGGCGTGGGAAATAACCATACTCCCGACACAAGTTGTATATATCCGTTAGTTCCCCAACATAGCGGTCTTTGAGCTGTTGGAGCATATCGATAGTTATGTTATCATATCCTGGGTTTGTCCCGCGTTTCTGGCAGAGAATAACATTCGCCACCTCGACACACGTTAGCCTAACACCAGCGAACATCTCCTGGGAAGTATACGGACGTGGTGTCGATGGCACATCTTCACCGCATCTTAGCCCATGTCGCAATATCATCCCGCCGACGCGATCGCCACGCACATTTGTAACCCGATCCCCCCAAAGATTGTTTTTTCATTTTCTTCCGAACCCCGTTCCTCAACCAGAAGGTTATTACCGGGGGGTAAGGTCTCATTCAGGTAAATTTCACAAATGTCGAATCCAGGTAATTAGCGTCACGATCTTTGCTATGGTATGGCTGTACCTTTTGCCTTGTATTAACACGTTTTCGTCCCCACCACGAGGAGGTAGGTACTTTCCTACTTCTAGCGCAGTAACCCATGTAAGTCCACGATTTTGTCCGCAAAATCCGCGAACGCGGTAAATGCCTCTTGCCCTTGTTTCACCCGCTGATAAGGCGTCCACATATAGGTGCTGAGTTGCTTCAAGGACGCATACCAGTCATGTCGTTCCGGCTCATATAACACGCAGTTTGACATTTGCCTTTTGCCACTTGCAAACTTTACCCGACAATCTGGTACACAACGCGGTTTTTCATCCATCCTCTTCTTCCATCCGTTTCTACAACAACAGACTGAGATCAACCAAACCTTTTGGATATCGCTCCAAACAAATTTTGGAAACCTTAAATATA
>NNCF01127685.1:0-41329 GCA_002313205.1 Laupala kohalensis | reverse complement strand
CCAATTTTATATGCAAAGTTGGTTGTTTTGTTAATACAGATTCAATTTTTTTCCTCTAAAAACAAAATTATTTCTGTTTGCAGAAAAAAATATTTTTATAATTACTCGAGAAATCGTGATTTCAATTTTCATTGTTTGAAATCCCGCCCCCCCCCTAAAAAGAACGTTTCCGTAACATTAATGTCTCTTCCGAACGTCTGTAAATATCGTTGAAGTCCGAATGTGACCTTTCTCTGTGATATCATTAGCAACAATTTTTTGACTAATCGAAAATGTCGAAAGAATATTTAGTCGGAGGATTGTGAATTTCGATAAAAAAAGAAAACCGTTACACTGTTAAATCGCTAATATTGTAATTCTTGGACTCACCTGTGAAATTCTTGGAACCGCTTTGAAAAACTCCAGACGTCGCAGTGCAGAGGCAGACAAACGGGACAGATACTTGAAGTGCTGAATGGCGAATTCGCTTCTTCACATATCTTTAAATACGAATGAGACACTGAACCGGAAAGCGTCGGGGCAGAAGGATCATCTCCGCTTCCATTCTTGTTTTGATCGATTTTGCATTTTTCTCAGCGGCCTTCCACCCGCACGGCGTCCATAAGGCATTGTGTGCGAATCAGGCACCTCTGCCAATGCGACCTCTGTTACCTTCCTTCCTTCCCTACCTTGTTCAGCTCTTCACACAATCCTGAGCAGTACAGTTTTATTACGAGAAAATATATTTTTTTCTTTTTTACAATTGAATGAAATACAGTGACTGTCAAAAATGCTGTTAGGACAACGCCCAACACCTCTTGTATGACGACGTAACGATAAATATAAATTAATATCTTCTGGAATTTTGACGTTTAGTAAATTAATTAATACATTTTTGGAAACGATATATAATCTGAAATATGAAAATCCTACGTTCAACGTCTTCGTCGTTTTAAGCGTCACATTGAGACTCTGTTCAGATTTGATGTTGCAAGGAATTTGTAATACCCAAATACTAACCAAAACCTAATCAACGAACACGTAGAATGTTATCACTTTTGTCATCCATTTTTTTCTATTTTTCGAAAGAGCAGAGAATTATTTATTTGTGCACAGAGCTAGGACACGAGTAACACAAAATTAAAGACCTATTATTAATTTTATAACAAATTTGGAGGTACTAACTACTCATACTTTCGTGCAGTTTATTTATAGATTCATAGTTCTCTCGCCTCTGGGGACGCTGGTTCAAACCTTTGGTGATCCTGAATGATCGTTAATGGTTCTTGAGGTATTCCTGTTTCTCCGTCCTGTCATTCATGAATCCTTCGTCAAACACCCACCTGTGGTGCATGGAAGGGCATGCGGCACCCTTGTCATTTGCCAGCCACAATACTACTTCCGACTCTAAGATTAAAGAAAATAGGGACTAAGTCAAGTACGCATCTGCGCAAAAAGTTATCTTTGAGAATTAAGATACAGCTATTATGTCATATTATTAGTCGTAAATTAATTTATTGTCCTCCACATGCTCATACGCAGTTTGTACGGCTTTTTTGACCATAAATTTATACATAAGAAACCATTAGATTGTGTGTCCACAGTAAGACGTTATTCAATGACTTCTATGCTACTTACGCCGAAACACAGATGAAAGCAAAGATTGAAAAACGGGAAATTACTTATCTTGAGGTTTGGTAGAGGTACAGCCCTCCATCGTTAACAAGTAAGTCTTCGTAATGATAAGTTAAGTACAATTGACGTGCTTTGCATCATTTTCAAAACTGAATTTGTTTTGTCGACTGCGGGATTCATACTGGAATAAGGATTTTTGCTTTTAGGTAAGAAAAGCATTGTGTTTTGTTTATATTTGACCTAAGCGTAAGAACAAACCTTATCCCAGAAAATTATGTTTAACAATTATATAGATTCTCTAGTGTTGTATCGAATAGCACAACTCGTAGAAAATATATTGCAGTTCAGTATTGTCGTATTGCACTCTTACAATTGTGTGTTTTTATAAATTAGATAACGAACAACTATGATTCTGAAGGTTTTTCATTCATTGCGTTGACTCTCTCTTGGTTCTCAAAATTCAAATACAACGTTACTGCAATGTATCCTTTGTTTTCTGTATCTGCAGTGTTATTAACGTCGTAGACTTATTTATTTTAGCGTGGCATAGTTGAAGATATATCTGACCACGAAGCCGGTTTTTCCTCCTAACAAATTTAGAAGGGTCTGAAAGGTTGGCGAGTGGCTGTTTTTCGTCGCTTTACTATCCGGACTAAAATGTCCAAAATAATTTATCTTCAACGAATAAAAAGAAATAAAAAACTCTTTTGAGACTGATCATCCAAATGCATGAGGAGTCAGAGGCTCGTTTCAAGATTAAACAAAGAAGAAAGTTCAGAAGAGTTTTGGCGATCTTTATCAATCTGAGAGGTTGACGGAGATCTGAGAAGGAAAACGTATTACTGTAACACTTGACGAGACTCGGAAAGGAGTTGAAATGTATTATGTGAATGCAAACGTGTTTTATAGCAAATAAACGACTATTGGAGGTCTACATATTAATTATGCGTGATTTTTAAAGTAGATTACTATGGCTCAGATTTTATTTTATTATCTACTACAGAATGTCTGCTTTTTTAAATATATTAATTGAAACGAAAAGTAAAGTTAGATTCACTTTTAAAATATCATCGACTTTCTAAATTTTATTTTACGTTAACAAATTTGCATTATGAATGTAGAGGTTTCTTCTCGGAAAACGGGTTTTTCATTGTGTGTTCTTTTAACGACATTACGGAGTGTTTCGTTTTCGTATTAAGAACTTGGGCTCCTTTCACCGCTATTGAGGCGATGGTTTATTGCTGGCTTTCGAAGAAAATCAATGAATTGTTTGTCCTGCACGAGGTCATAGGCAGTTTTTGGAAAATTGTTAATTACATTTTATGATTGAGTCTTAAATTCCTCGTAAATGTACTTTTGATGAGATTAGAGAAACAAAGAAATGAACAGCGAAAGGTTATTTCTTCCTGCGTTCACCTTGCACTCCCTCTCTTTTCACGACATTTGCATCGAATCAATTAAGATATTCAAGTCGTGTTCTAAACAACTAAATCATCCTGTCGAAAACCAGAATGGCTACAAGGAGATAAGATGCTAAACAAGAGGTTCTTCACAAGTCGAACAAGTCCAGTTATCGAAATAGAAAATTTGCGTAATGTGAGGTATTTTGCATCGGAATCATATCCATCAAAACTCAGTTTTCAAGTAGCGTCTACTTTGCAATGTTACAAACTTGTCCTCATTGTTTCAGCAACAATTTCCTTAGTTCAACAAATCATTTGGACCATCGCTTCTATCTTCGTTTTGAAAACGTTTGTATTTGCCTTAACGAAAACGCAAAACTGTTTCCGTTGCGCTATTTAAAATTCATGTGTTTATCAGTTCTATCCTCCCGAGACATAATGTAATCTTTGGATTGGCGCTACATCTATCGTTCACAGAGAATACGATCTATTCGGAATTGAATTAAGTTATCATCGTAAAACCTAAGACTCGTTGTTGGTTACAGAGTTATATGAAACTTAGAGTTTAGCGCACGACCGTATTTCGGTCTCCAACACTTTTCTTCTGCTTCCGATTTTGTCAATATAGATGTAAATACGTTAAAAGAAAAATTTGTCTTCAAGATTCGAGGACCAAACGCCTGCCTATGAAATACTTAGATAACTTCCTCTTTAACTTAACGTGTTTGAATTCGTTCTTCGGTACAATTGTTTTAAAATAAACAAAATTATATTAATAATTTGGGTAAAGTATTACGTGATCATTGAGTTTAAAGCTTGTATTTTGCAACTAAAGATCAGTCAACGAATAAATTTTGGAAAATTCTGACCCGTATATTTTTTACGACCGAATATTAATGTGTTGAATTGAAGTAACGATTTATTAAAATCCTTTAGATCCATTATTTCCAAGATGGCCCGCATCGCTGTGAAAGCGACTGCGTCGCTTGTGCTGCTCATGGCGGCCCTCGCCGGAAGCTACCCCACGCCTTCCGCTCCTCCCGCAAACGAAGGAGAGGCGCCACCGTCGCCTCCTGAGAGACCCGGAGAAGCGGAGTCAGAGGAAAACAACGAAGATGAGGAAGGAATCTTCTTGGGAGAACTCCTCGCCGCCGAATACAGCTCTCAGCTCTACGGATTCCCTAACAACAACTCAGGTGTGGGAGTACAATCACCACTATCACCACGACGCGATTTTTTTTAGTATTTTCTTATTCGTTCTCGACGTTTATTTCACTGACGAATGTATGAAGATCATTCGGTCTGCTAAAAACCACAGTTAGTTTACTACACACTTTATGCTTACATGACAATAATTATAGAATTATGAGAAAAGCAAAAGTTTTTCAATTCGTGATTTGGTTATCAAATGTTGGTGGACTGATTTTTAGACACTGAAAAATGTCTTTCCTATCAAAAAAGAATATTCCGTCACAAATGCAATGTCCTGCAAACCACTCAATTTTGATCACACCTTACAGAATTATAGACATTAACGTTTTCTCTTCTTCTACTACAATTAATATCCGGTATATAAGCTAATTAAATAAATAGAATTGTGTAAATCTTTCATTATTTTCTATTCTTGGTCCTGTTTCTTTTTAGTTTATATGAATGGCGAACAATGTTGTAGGGTTCCCTGTCATCTTATAACGTAAACTGTAACCATCTGTAATTAAGACAAAAAGTTTAATGTTTTTGAAACCAGTAGTTTTTTAGGTATTCTATTTCCTTGAGTTTCTGGAGATGCGACGCGTTTCTCGAGACTTAATTCACATCATTCTCATAATGCATCGAAGACTTATAAATACGTTACAAAAAAAAATTTTTTTTTTTTAATCTTTCGATGGTGTTCCTGGAGGATAGTGATTGTGCATAGGAACTCGTGTGGACGGGTGGCGTTCTGCAAGCGGAGTGAATCCAGAGGAATTGGGAGAATACGTGGAAGGAGACATCCTCTTCCCCACTGCGCGCAACGGCATCCGAAAGATGAGCAAACGATGGCCAAAAGGGATCATCCCTTACAGGCTCTCTCGTGGGTTCAGTAAGTGACAACTTTTCCTTCTCTGGTAAAAGCAATACGATTGAGTGCTGTGTTCGATTCTTCTTCAATAAAGTATCTCTGCGAAACTTGATTTCATTATCATCTCTTCTTTCTTTCTCTAGTAATTCCGTATATTTATTTTCTTAAATATTTAGTCGACATTGGATGTTACCGACTGAGAGTCCATATAATATAGGAGAAGTGGGGACTTAGGTATTTCACTAAGCATATAGATACTGAGCAGTGGATCTTTTTAAACTCATTGCAAGTTTAAGTAACAAACACATTTATTCATATATTACAAATACATAAATTGTTTCCTTAAATGCTACATATACAGAATTACTGATTTTTCTTTCTTGCAAGAATGAGTATGTATTCCCCCTAAAAATTCCATAAAAGTTTTAAACAGAATGACAATGTGGTTTTTAAGCAAAAGTGAGGCCTGCCCACAACGGGCACATGCTAAATAATAAAAAAAAGAAATCCCGAATAAACGTCGAGTTTTTGACGTTCCCCCCCCCCCCAACTAAAAAAATGAATTTCTACGTACACAGTAAATAAAGCAATGAACATGAAACACTGTGTACGCTTCATTTGATAAGTTAAATAATCAGCCAAATTAATGATGGCATAGCTTGACAATGATTTGTCTTAATGAACATGAATATACAGTGAATTTTGCGATATGATGGTTACAGACTTGTACATGACCCTTGGATTGAGCCATGATTACAATTTTCCCTTGGTCTTGGAACATGAAGGCTGATGCGAAGATGACTCCATCGACTGGCAGTAGAAAAGCAACACGTGATGGCTGGAAATTGATTGCCGAAGATCACTGAAACTTAGAAAATGTCGTGAGCTTTGATATTTTCAGTATCGTGGCGTCGATATAAACCACACGGTTATTTTTGTAGCAACTTGAAAGTCTGCCATGATGAAGACGTATTGCAGCATTGCAACTCAGAAGATAATGTTTATATAATAGCAAACTATCGTGCAGCAGAGAAACATTCTGACAACGTGCGTATAAATACGCCGACGAGTAGTACGACGTGCTTGTATAAAATGAGCCGGACACTCAAGGAGCTGAAGCAGATACTGGTCTGCTCTGGAACTGGATTCAGTACTGAATAGCGAGTGCCGAATGCTGCACCTTATATAGAGGTATGCACAGAACATCTATAATGGGA
Organism: Laupala kohalensis; assembly: GCA_002313205.1. NCBI lineage: Eukaryota > Metazoa > Arthropoda > Insecta > Orthoptera > Trigonidiidae > Laupala > Laupala kohalensis. The sequence goes on along the minus strand of NNCF01127685.1, from coordinate 35,033 downwards.
GCGTTCTGAATTGTGTGTACAAAACGTCTAATTTTAATAGACATTCTATATCCAACGAAGTTCTATATAACCATAGAACATCCATACATTCTTAGAACATCTATACATCCATAGAACATCTATATATATCCATAGAACATCTATACATATTACTGTAATAGAAAGTGATGAATGAACGACAAGTCCTTACGAACGTTTGGTTCGTAACATTGGATAGTTTACTCTTTGAGTCACTTTTCTAGTTCACCTAAACGTATCGACGTAACGAGCCACTTCCTGTTAGAAACCTGTTAGAAACAGCAATTTTTGAATTTCCTCCTGTAGAATACGCTTTACGCACTAAATTTGAGACACAAACTGGAGAGTGAATTTCCACATAAATTTCCACTTATTGTTTCACCTTTTGTTATTTGCTCTGCATCTGTCTGCTCCGGTAGAGAAGAATCTTATACATCAGGATACTGTAGTGCTCTATCATTGGCGTTGTCTGTCTGGGAGGATAATCATCAATCGGGAAGAAAACATCTCTCTCAAATTGAAAACGCTCTGAAAGATTTAACCTTTTGGCAAAATGAACAATGTCTTTTACGTGATGTAGTAGAGAATGATTGGTGCTCTGAAGAATGTGAAATTATCAAAGGTGTATGCACGTTTACGAGATCCATGAAAGTAACAGAGAGAACTCGAAGTCTATTTTATAAATACATTGAAATAAATCTTAAGAGTTGATCCAACTACCATTTTTCGTTAAATAATGACCTAAATCTCACAAATAGTTTTAAACTATTTTTATGTGTGAAATATATTACACTGTGTTAAAAATGGTATTTGCATTGAAAATTGAAGATATTTCCGTTCATTTACCCTTGTTTCATTAAAATCCACTCAGTCGTTCAGAAGTTTGAAACTGGAGTACACAATTTCTGTGCGTATAGCTATTCAGCTGTTCTCCAAACTTCGTGTAGAGACAGTCATATATTCTCTAATTTTCTTGACAATGTGTCCTTAAAGCACTACATATCTTTCTTTATTTCAAAGCTTCTGCCGACGAGCAGAAAATTAAGGAAGCCATCAACACGTACCACGAAAAGACCTGTCTCCGATTTGTGCCTAACACAGACAATAAAGCAGACCACCTGCTCATCACACATGATCACACAGGCTGTTGGTCTGCCATCGGACGCACAGGTGGACCGCAACAGGTACAGTCATGTAACTTATAGCTCTCGAACACAAATTGACAACTTCTTCGAATCTAAGTAATATCCAAATCAATGTTAATAGTAGTCACAACTAATAGCTGTACAGTGCACAACAATAATTGTAGAAAAAGAACTGTTGACACTATCAGATTTGTCATTCTATTCTGCATATTTACGGGTGAAATATTTGATTATATGAACGAATATTAATTTTTTAAAGCATGAAATCTATGAAAAAAAGTGATATTTTTACGCTATTTGCCGATACGACAACTTTATTATTTTCATTAAAATAAACTAAGAGTGCCAAAACTAATTCTTGTTCAGCGAAACTGTTGTATTTGTAACAAGATTAATTAATTTTAAACTTCTACTTGCAAAATATAATGAATTATAATATTTTTAAACACATTTTTTAATATTGAAAACGTCTTTTTTTCTAATTGATCTGCCACACTAATTTTTGTTCACTCAGAGACAAGAGAAAATTCTTAAGATTACTAGAGCGTACAATTTTTAAAGAGTACACTTAAGAGTTTTTAAAGAATTTTCAGAGAATACACTTCTATTACTTAGTTTGAACTTCAAACGCTCTGAAATTGAACAATGAATTTTAATATTATTATGTCTTTCTTGAAGCAAACTCGTAAAAATGCATTGCGAAACCTATTGTTTTAATAACAAGTTCTCTTTTTTTTGTTTACCTTCCTAGTAATGAAAAAAGAAACCGAAAGATTGACTGATTCTATAATATTCCGTCATAAAATGCATCGCAATTGACTTGAATTTTCTATTTCTGCTTCGCTATTTAGGTGAATTTGCAGAGCCCTGGTTGCACCACTTTGGTGGGAACCATTGAGCACGAGTTTATGCACGCCGCAGGCTTCTTGCACGAACAGAACCGCTGGGAGCGAGACAAGTTCGTCACGGTGCATTATGACAACATCCAGTCAGGTACGAAGTCTTTGCATTTCAGAAAAGATATGGATGGACGTAATAAACATTTCCAAAGACGAGTCGTTCTATTATGCGCAGGACTAGAGCTCAACTTCAAAAAAGCTTCGCAAGAATCCACCAATGATTATGGAGTCCCCTACGACTACGGCAGTGTGATGCACTACTCCGCCAACGCATTCTCCAAAAACGGCCAACCGACCATCACGCCCAAGGTGAGATGCTGCAAAGTTTTTACCTTAATACGGTAGGACACCTCTTGACCCCGGCGTCACCGGGAGCGATTAATCAAAGGTTCCTCTGAAGAAAAGTAAATTTTTGTTCAAAAACAATTTCATCAGGTTATTATAAATAAATAAATCCCTCATTTTATCGTATTGAATATACTTCCATCGATACATAAAGAAAACGAATGATCGATCCAGAGAAAAAGAGACTCGGTAGCAAGAGGCTTATAACATTGGCGAACTCCCTCCGCCACAATACAAACACTCACGTGAACCCGTTTCACTCTTTAGGAACTTTCCAGGCAGCAGAACAAGCCTTTTTCAAGTCACTACCCACCTCCTAATTCCCACAGGATCCCGCTGTTACCTGTTCTTGTAGAAACTGCAAGAATGTGTTTCAGATAAGCGGTCTGGAGGGAGACAAAAGAAAATTATCCACTGTTCCCCATATATCTGCTCCGTATGCTTTGATGAGTACTCATACAGAATTAAATATTTTATCCGATAGCATTAGAACAATTTCAGGGAATCTAATGTAACATTTTTTATTTCATAGAGCGCAAACATACATTTTCTTCTAGCTCTTTCTTTGTGTCTACTTAACCCAGATTCATTGACAGCTATACCCCTAAGAATGGAAAATCTTTAACAATATCTAAGGTGATACAATCGAATACACATTTTTATTATTTGCTTAATACCTACCCGTTTTTAAATATATTGAATACTTTTTTTAACATTATTTTTATTTTTCTCACGTTGCAAATCTTGCCTAAGGCATCTAACCACCTTTGGAGTCCCACTACGGATTTAGAAAAGATAACCAATTTACCCGTAAGTAATAATGCCTTCCCTTACGCACGTCTCTAAATTACTCGTTGCCTACTGTTTACATCTTAGTTTACGAATGACTGTCCAAGCGTTTGCGGAATTTCTAGATGTCACCATGCCACGTATTCGCTTTCCTTCCCGTTGACATTTGGTTGTTTTCCTTAATATTCAGTACGCAGTGCGAAGCACTTCCCCTCTCAAAAGTTGAAATTTCCGTAATGCGTCCGTCGTCTGGTTCTTCGCTTCTCTACATGCCTGGGTAAACCCATATCTATAATACATGAAGCTTAATCCATAAGCTTCACAAGAAGAACTCATTCGTTTATAAATAAATGTAGATTTCTATTCTGCCGTAAACCTTCCCTTCCCAATTTTCTCAGCGAAGCCTTGGTTAGGTGGAAGATGGCCTCATGATCTAAACCTCCGCATAAGACATTAAGTAAAAAAACAAGAAGGCATTTTAATTATTTATGTTGAATGAAAATGGGAAGCGGAGCCGAGATCCAACTGCGCCACTCCGATCCCTTCTGGACCGAGACTTCCATCAACATTCAAAATGTATGTGCTATGATTTTACTCGTTACGTACTGGAATTGAAATCCCTGGGTATAAAAGATCAGGTTAGACACTTTAATTTTGTCGGTGACAAATATTGTAAAACTGCTTTTTGTAAAATTTCGTTTTTAAATACTTGTTATCTCACGTTTCTCCCGGGCGTAATGACCTCTCATTAAGCTTAACTTATCGACAAGTTCGAAAGAGCGTAACGTCAGACTGACGTATAAATTTCAGATAAATCCTCACTGTGACTAATGTTTGTAATTTTGTTTTCCTTTTCATCGTTACCTTTCGCTACCCCTTGTTGGCCATCGCAGACAGAAACCCTACATTCGAGTGTAGTAGGGTCAGCAGCACCCGAATTCACATTTATCGAAGCTACCAGATAAAACTAATGCTTTACCTACTTTATGAAAGTTCTTCGTACTTCACGAATATTAACTTATGGAGAAAAGGAAGATGACAGATACATGTAGCCAAACAGTCACTATTCAAGTGAAGGTCTTATAGTTATTGTTTTAGTACTGGTAATAATGATTTAATACTTTTAAAACGTAAATGTCCTTCTATTTCCATTCACGGATGTGAGCATGACATACGCTGTTCCGTCCTAAACCTGATTTTTCCCTGGTTTCATTATATTATCGTGGTATTGATGAAATTATATTTTCCTATGGTAAAATGTACTTCTTTCAAGCACTACCGTTTGTACCCCTTATAAGTCTTTTAAAACTCTACTCACTTTTTAACGCCGTAATGTTAACAAACCTGAAAAATTCGCGAATGAGACTAAAATATATTACTAGACTTCTCTTTATATTATTGAAGTTGGAAATTTTTGGAAAGAAAAAGTGTATCCAATGTTGTGTATGCTCATAAAGTGGAAAGTCCTCAGTTACAACTTTCAATGAACACAATCTGGAACTCTAGTCCTCAGATGCTCCGGAGCTGGGTCAACGCGNAAGATTAACCGCATGTACGGAAAACTATGCAAACGACGCGAATCGACCACCAGGAAACCCTAGTCACCACAGCATTAGATCTCAATCACCACGGAATCCTACAATCACTTCTACAAGTCAGTCACAACGAAATGGATGCATCTGAAGACAGGAGGAAATACAAGAGATTTTCTTCCTCAGAACTCGTCACTTGCGAATAACAGTCAAAAGATCGCTTAAAAACTACGCATGGCCGTGTGGAGGACAATAACCTAATTTTCTCGTAAGCGAGGGATCATTCCATCAATTCATGTCTTCTACCTTAGATTGAAACCTCAACTAGGTAACTTCAACACAATCCTCCGTCACCAAGACAAAAGAATTTTGCTCCATCAGTAAATAACTCCTTCCATTCACTGTGTGTCTGATGTATAGACAATAAATTTAAACGCAGAATTACTGGTAGACAATTCTTCTTTAAATACGTGTGATTACTACATTCTTTGTCAACGTTTCGAGGTATAGTTGATCTCTTCTTCAGGGCTTGGATTGTATGTAGAAATTAAAAATCAGTGATGTATATTTCCGTGTCATATCCGTTAAAATTTAAAATATTATCTTAAAGAAGGGTTGTATACGAGTAATTCTGCCTTTACAATAATTGTCTATAGTTGAGACACGTAGAGATCAGAAAAGAGTCATTTACTGAGAATATCAAAGACAATCAAAAATTATTCAGTGAAAAAATGTTTATTCATGTCCCGTCGCTTTGCTATTTTTACTTTAATCGATATCTTTTGAATGTATTCGAGACCAAATGATGACGGTACCCTCGCGCATCTCTGCCCCTTGGTACGTTTACTGTCCTCACTTTCGCCGCTGGTTCAGAAACACCAACTAAGTCTACAACTCATTGACAATTCGTTAAAACATAGAAGTAATTACTGACACATTCGTCTTTTAAAGACTGTAGAGTCTGATTCCATTTCAAAATGATTTTCAGCGCGTTGTATTCTGTTGAACGTCTCGACCACTTATGGCATTACGATTCCTGGGCTTAAGCACTTCATCGTTCTAATACTGGTCGCCATTGCTTCTCAAATAGGACACAATTATCGTCACATAGATTTAGGAAATAGCAAAACTATTTATTATATTTACGACAAAATTTATTATATTATGTTTCGTGCGACATACGTATTCTTTGTTAACACATAAATGAAGGGTCATTTTTACGACAAAGGTATCAGATTGAAAATTGAATTGATCTTATTTATTTGTTGTTGTTAATAATATTTCACGATTATTCGTTACTTTTCTGTGCACTTCTACTTATCTGTATTGTTTTGTTATTTAATTCGTTTTAATGTTGAGTAATTTCGAAAATGAATAAATTATTGTGGTGCATTTACTTATTCTTTGTGTCATATAATTACTTGCATTTGAAAATTCTTCTGTCCTTTGTGTTTTCTTCTGGAAATAATCCTGCTGCACTTGAAATGCACGAAAGAAATTAAAATAGTTCCAACTGATCGTAAAGACATACATTTTCATTTATACTTGGAATTGCAAAATTGTTTAAATTGAACTTGTGATTTTCCAATGCTTTAATAAGACTCGTAAGAATAAATTTAATTAGAGAAGAAGACGTTGAAGCAATTTCCTGCGTTATTTCAATAATTGATTATTCACTTTTTTAAATGAACATAAGTGTTTGAACCGCCATCTTATGATTCTCGGGGAATCGAGAGTAGACGGAGGATGGAAGCTACAATAGTTTGGTTACGTCACGACAACTTCGTCCTCATCATTTTTTTTGTTCATTCGGCCGAGTAGCTTCCATTTGATAACTTGTTAGGTTCATTATTTGTTTGTGTTACAAATTTTCGCTTATCGTAACATTTACTATAGATAGTTTACTTTCACTCAACTTAATTTCTAACTGCTAACATGCAGATTATTACACCAATTCAGCCAAGAAAGAAAAATTTTATTTCGTTATCGAATGTACACTACTGATAACATAAAAGGGCCCATTTATTTATCTAAGTCCCACGCTCTGACCGGTTTTGGATCTGTTAGGTTTGCAACGGATCTCTCTTCTTGCTTCCCCTTCGGCAGGGGAAGTTTCGTTCGACGAATCGCAGGTCTATTTGATACGGCGCCTATATTTGGAAGACATCGTGCGGTGGGTTTATCGTAACGTTATAAAATGTTTCATTACACCGCTAATAAAGAAATATCTTGTATTTGTTTTAATTATACACATTTTGGACTTATATAACAAAAATATTCTGTATATTCTTGACTTCAATAAACTTTACCATTCTCTATATTTAAACGACATCTCGAGATTCGTTGTCTCGCTAGGTCTTCAGAGGCAATGTAAAAGATATTAGACTTTCTATAAAAAACGTTTGCGTATTACTGTGATAAAATATAATTTTTAACAGAATTTGAATATAATTGCAAGTTATCGTATGGAATTGGTATAATTCGAATCACAAATTATTTATAAATATTTCTACATTTTCTTATATTTATACAGTGAAGTAAAGAAATCAAATATCATTACCTACAAATGATGTGTATTGTCGAAAGTAATTTCACATAATTTGCGATTCTCTTAAGTTTTTCATATATGTGAAAAGGAATTAAATAAATATAGAAAACGTTTGTCTCAAATATGAACTAATAACACAAAAGTTTAATTCTCGTTATAAATAATATAAAACTACTTAAGGAAAAAACAAATTACATCTTCTAGTGACATATTTATCCACGATATAACAATTTGGTAGTAATCGTGCAAACTAAAAAAATAATCAGAGATCAATAATATGAAAATCTCGTTGACGAAGTTTTTTACAATTGAAATATTTTATATATTCTACATACTTAACTCACTCCTCATTTATAATGTTAGTATCGATATTCAGTATTATTTATTGATTTCCAGAGCAGGGAACGAACATTGTCATTTAGAAACATTCTTTGCGGGTATATAATTTTTTAGGAAGCAACATGGATGTTACATTTGTGAAGATAAACGTATTAGTCAGACATAATATTCACAGTAAATTTAAATCAAGCGAGGCAGTTAACAAGGTCGTATTTAGTTTTATATGTTAAGTTATTGTAACTTGTAGTTCCCCGTATTCCTGATTCAGTGTCATATTCTAAGGACTTGTTATTTTAAATCTAGAAATCTTCTCCAATTAACATAAAATTTTGCCGTCAATTCAACAAAGAATTTCATATTTTCAGAAAGTGTTCAACAAATATGGGATATTATAGGAAATGTGTTTTTTCATTGTAATATTTATGTTACTTATGCATAATATTTTAATGGCGTTCTACTTTTTGCTGGCTGTAAAAATAGAAATTTAGATCGCTGAAATTTTCCTCTCGGACAAACGACGAAGGCGCCAATGACACGTAATTTCATTTAACAAATAGAAGAAACTTTTATATTTGATTGTCAAGGGATAGAGCAGGAACAACAAAGAGATTTCTAATGAAACTCGCGGAGAGGAATACATTATAGTTTTATGTTAGTGTAATATGCATTATGACTCTGAAAGGCTAAACCTTCACAAAATCTAGGGTTTTCTTTTTTCCATTTTAATGTTTGTAGAAAAAAGAAATTTATCTACAATAATGTAGTGTAATGAGAATAAAATTCCCCGAAGAGCGTCTGGGTAGTAAAAGACTCAAATAGGAGTCGAGGGGTTAAAAGAGTGGAGTACTAATGAGGCGAGTATTACGATGACGTTGACCCGAATGAGGTGCAGTTGATTGAGCGCTCATTGTCAAGCCTCGAGCACAACTGTACTCGCGCCCTGGACTTTTGATCCGTTCATTTTCTAAAACTAGATGATTTAGTTGCAAAAAGTTATCAAATTTTTATTTTCTTCAATACTATAAAATATTTTGCGGAAAACAGTTTACACTACGGAATGAACCAAGTGGTAGATGTATGGAGAAAAGAAACTAGAAGATATTCCACAGAACATGTATTTCCACAGTCTGACTACATATAGATGTTAACAGAACCATTTCGTAAACGTTATTAAAAGTTTTAAAATATATTTTAGCGTTTCCGTTATGTTGCCATTCTTCCTAATTATGGAAATATTACCATACAACAAACGACACATAACTCTTCATAAAACGATGTATCAACTTTTTATTGGACTCTTTCTTAAAAGGTGATTAGAATTTTAGAAAAAATTATCCGCACCCTTAAGTTATCAGGTATTTTTCTTACGTGGTAACCGGATAATTTCATATTCGTATGTTGTGTGAACTGTGTCACATCGAAATGTGAATATTGAAATATATTTTTAAAAAGTAAAAACTATCACTTCCGGTGCTTTGCCTCCAAAAAAGTGGACTAGTGAATGTTTTAGAAACACCAAATTTGACATTTGACGTAACGCAGAATCAAGCGAGAAAGAGTAGACTGTCCGCCAATACTTGTTACTCACAAGTGAAAAGATACTACACTTGTTACCGACAAGTTAGCGGAATCTTGGTGAAACGATTGTAACTAACTGCTTATTATTGCAAGTATTTTTGTGAAACGGAGCTGAACCTCGCCAGAAGAGAAAATAATGAGGATTGGAGTCGACTCACTCACCTCGTCCCCTGGCTGCAGCGGAGGCAAATGCTTGTCGTTGGAAGGCGGTGGTTCGAAAGTCATCTTCACTTCCCCTCGCGAACGATGGCTGGTTTTCGGTTGAGTGGGGGCCATATCTGCACAAACCAGCACATTCGCTTACAAAACACTCACCAGTGAAAAAATAAAGAAGCAGCAATGAGTCCTTCACAAAACCAATATGCGCATCGCAGATGGCCCAAGGGCACATCCTCTACGGACCACTACACCTAAACCATTTTGGGCGCGGGGAATTTTAAATTTAATATTACTAATTATTATATGTAACTCAAAGAACAGAACTTTCAATTATGGAAGTCACTTGATCGACTTTTTCTCAATAACTTACAATTCAAAAGACCACACACAAATTACCATATTTACAACTTGTCTTAAGTTGTAGTACAAAACTATAATGTATCATGTATTTTGACTGATCCGGATTATTCGCAGATCCGGAGAGTTCTAAACGTCTCCCGACACTCAATGAAGAAGAAGAAGAAGCGAATCTACTAAACTTTTCCAATGAAAATTGCGAATCGGCAAAAGATCTGAAGAATGATCGCAGTTCCCATTATTCATCAGTAAGATACGAAGCCAGCGATTAAAATCATTATGATTGCAAGTTCTCTAAGGAAACGGATAAAGTTTTTACTATTTCGCTTAAACAATATTTTTGTGAACACATGTTATGATTTTCAGAAATATTCTCCAATTTTATATGCAAAGTTGGTTGTTTTGTTAATACAGATTCAATTTTTTTCCTCTAAAAACAAAATTATTTCTGTTTGCAGAAAACAATATTTTTATAATTACTCGAGAAATCGTGATTTCAATTTTCATTATTCAAATCCCGCCCCCCCCTAAAAAGAACTTTTCCGTAACATTAATGTCTCTTCCGAACGTCTGTAAATATCATTGAAGTCCGAATGTGACCTTTCTCTGTGATATCATTAGCAACAATTTTTTGACTAATCGAAAATGTCGAAATAATATTTAGTCGGAGGATGGTGAATTTCGATAAAAAAAGAAAAAACGTTACACTGTTAAATCGCTAATATTGTAATTCTTAGAATTGAAGTGTTTTGATTCGGTAGAGAGTTGAAATAACTTCTCCTCTTGTGTCAGATAGAGCCAAAAGTGTCCTATGAGAGACAGGAACGGAACAGATATATGCTGCACACATGGGAGTAAGATCGTTCGGATTCTCAGAGTCAAAGGAATTCCTGTAGCAGACGAGGATATAGACATTCCTGTTCCCACTAATGTTCTAGTCCAGCGGTCGGCAACCGTTTTTGGCCGAGGGTCAAAATCAACTAAAATGTTAGTATTATAGAGACGTTTGGGTCAGAGATATTTTCAACATGGATCTTATATACGTAAACACTTATGTGTATAAGATCTACGGTAATCGAACTAAAATATATTTAGTATCTATTTTCAATTTTTCTTATTCTCAAAATGTTTGTTTCAGGTTAATGTTTTGCAATTTATTTTTATATATTTAATTTTTTTAGAACTAAAGTGGATCACTTAGTTTACATTACATATAATTATTCCTATAATATCTGAACTCTATACAGTGACGTAAAGAACTCGAAGCTCATTGGCATGAAGTGAAGTGTATTCCCAATCGTAATGTCACATAATTTGCAATTCTTTTACACTATTGCTCTATATCAATCGGAATTCAAGAATTGTAGAAAACAGGTATATAAAATATGATTGAATAACACTAAAGGTTAATTCTAGCGATATTAATAAGGAATAAATAAATTACCTCTACTAGAAATATATTGATCCCAGATATAATTTTTTGGCTGTAATAATGCATTATAAAACGACATGCTCAGAAAGTAATATTACAAAAGCTTTATTTAGATGTCAATAAATGCAACAACAAAAATCACTTTTATTAAGATATTCAAATGATATTGAGTTTTAATCACACAGATTGACTAAGTTAATCACAAAATAAAATATCGCTGTAAATTCTTGGGAAATTTAAGTAATTTACCAAAACAAGAAAAATATTCCAGAATAAACTGTACAATAGAAATTAATACTGCATTTACTTAAGTATCTCTCATTCTCTGAGATATCAATTTCTTCATTTTCTCTAATTTCCATCTCTCCTATACCTTTTAAAATTTCTTTCTTCTCTTCTCTCATTCCTACCTTCTTTCATTCTTTCTTTCCTTTCCTCTTTCCTTTCTTCTTTTTCTTTTTCTTTTCTTCCTTCTTTCTTTCTCACCTCTTTGTGGGTTACATAGTAAGTATTCAATCACATAAATTTGCTAGTCCAGCCGTACGTTTACGAAATATTTAGGTTTAAGCTCATATCTTGAGAATTCTCTTTAGTCAAGTCAAACTGTCTCCTCGTAAGCACCAAAGGTGCCCATGGCATAGAGAAATACAGGTATATTCGCATCAATTAAGATGTGTTGTTAGTTGTAGTTCCAAGTTTATTTCGTGAATATTATTTTATTTACACTTATTGCTTAATAGCAAGGTATATAACAAAATAATTAGATTACGAACGATCAAGTTTGAAAGAAAAAAAACCCAATAATATAACACTCTCACAAATTGGGAAGCACTGATCAATCCATAAGAGGAATTAATTCTAACTCGATATTGAGACGCATTTAACATAGAAAACCCTATTCTCAAACTCAATAATGTTACTAAATGTAGTTTTGATCTGAGCAAACACAATTAAAAAACTACATTACTTTTATTTCAATTTCAGAATTTATTGCTAGATTAATGCTGGTCACCATAGATGAAACTTTCTTCAATTAATTCAGTGGGATTTCTTATTGTATGACCTGAAGTAACTCAACTTTAGAATGCATCGATAGAGAAGACAAAAATAATTATGGAGAGGGATCGCAATGACAAATTTACTATCAGTCATTAGTTATATTCGTTTAGAAATATTATGTTTCATCATTTTCAATAGTAGATCCCACTCTAAACCATATACTTTATTGATTTTCGGTCAGAGTGTTTAAATACACTTTTTTTAATCATAATTAGTTTGATATTAGTAAATGGTAGGGTTGGTTGCCCTTGTAGGTTGATTCAAAGGCACACATGGCTAATAATACATGTCATTATTGCAAAATCAGCAATATCAAATTCAAATGTATCTTGGACTTGTAATGAGAGACTTGGAAGAGTCACAATACAATGTATGAATAAAGTACAGTTACGCGTGACTATTGTATAAAACAAACTTAATAATTGAGGAAGCTAGATTGTATTAAAATAATAAAGATCTTATAAAACTGTGCCCAATTCAATTTTGTTAGCAATTTCGGTTTTTTCAACACGTTAAACAAAAATTAAAAAGTAATGCGAAGACGTTCGAATACATCAGATGATACGGAAATGTACTGCGAATGCTAGTTATCTGCTTAGATGCGAACAAAATTTGCGCCATGAAGCGTTACACGACGTTGCCAAATAACACATTTATATTTTCTGAGCTTCGTGAGAGTTTTCAGAAAGATATCATTTTTATCGCCTCTCATACAGACATTGTCTGCTAATTTATAATCGAATTCTCTTTCGAAAATCTTTTCTCGTATATCGCCTGGGATTGAACCAGTGACTTATAGATCGTATCATTCGTGGTTGGGCTTTGTTCTCCTGAGACACGTCTCCCTTGCAATATGATTCGGATTAAAAACATATCGTGTATACAATTAATTTTTAAGTGCAAGACAAAAAGAAATCTCTTGAATTGCGATTAAACCGCACAGTCAGGTATCTGATTAAAAACATAGCGTGTATAAGTTGGCATTAGCTACGAAATGCATGATTTAGAAACGGCAAATTATTTAAAAGAAACGTTGAACTAATGAAATAAGGAATAATTAGACGTCGTATACTTAGGAAACGTAATGCAGATTGAACTTCGTAAATGTTCCAACTCTGTCTCCTTTAGTAGCTAGCCACATTGCCAGATTGGTCGTAATGCGACGTCGCCGCATCGCCAATTGCTCATCGTATGTTTTAAGATTTTCGTAAGCAATTTGAAAGCATGAATTAAGGTATCGTTCATTAGAACCCCCAAACAGATATTACGAGCTCATTTGCGCCGAAAACAATTTTAAAAAAGCAGTGCGTAAAAGTCATCGGGAATCGAACCAGAGGCCTAGCGACTGTAGAACTACGGTAGAGCTTTGTTTCTCTCAGTGAAATGTATTTTTACTCTGACGTAGTATACGATTTGTTGAAAATCGCTATGTCTCTATCGATCACATAGGCACCCTATTTAACATGTTTTGAATTGTTGATTTCGGTCAGTTTAAGAAAAAATGACCCTTCTTGTCAATGGAACAATTGGCATTTAAGTTGCGAGACCCACAAACCTCTCATGCGGTCCATTAGAAATTGTTATTCTCATACGTTGGAACTTCCTTGGGAATTAATTGAATGTGCATCACCATTTTCCGATTTTTAAGAGAAGACAAAAAGAAATATCTTGAATTGCGATTAAACCGCACAGCCAGGTATCGGATTAAAAACATAGCGTGTATAAGTTGGCATTAGCTACGAAAAGCATGAATCAGAACAGGAGAAATGAGATTTCATTAGGCGAAGTGATTATATAATTTGTGTAGCCGAATGGTTGCATTAAAAATGTCGATTGAAAAAGAAGTCCTATCAAATTCCCTTCTTATCAAATACTTCCTATCCAAATCAAATCAATTTCCTCCTGCTCTGCAATCTATTATTGCAACAAACAAGACGTGTGAGTCAAGTTCTTCCTCCACAGAGAAACACGAGGTCGACTGATCAGATAATATCAGGTATTGTAAAATTTTCCACTTACAGTCGAAGATGAAAGAAATATTTTCAACAAATAATTATATAAAGCAAAAATTCAGATATTTGTGTGTGAAATTTGCATTATGAAAGTAGAGTTCGCTTCTAGCAAAACGAGTTTCACATTGTTTGTTCTTTTAACGACATTACGTAGTTTGTCGTTTTTGTATAAAGAATCGAATTCGCAAGCCAAAAATCTTGGACCTCATAAATTTTTTTTGCACGAGCATTTGGAAAACGTTACGAAACTGACAGAGATACGTCATTGGTTTTTGCTCAATATGTATAAGAAATATACATTTTGTTAAAATTATTTGTATGGCACCTATACACTCTATTAAGGACATAAATCCCATTCAATATTTTTTATCTTCTACTTCATATTTAGTTTCAAGTGAATTCATTAAATTTCATATTTCCTTCATGCTTTATTAAGCGTTTGTCATAGTACTTTCAATAATAATTGTAATAATTGATCAAAATATAAAATATTTTCCGGTATGCTTATTATGCGAATTGTTTCATGTTATACTTTTACCTGTTATTATCCCTATACTTTTATATTATTATAGTTATACTTTTTAACAGTTTGTGATCTAGATGCGGTTGAATACATTATGTTTGCAACCCAGGTTTCACAGTGTTTTTACTTGGGCTCCTTTCACCGCTATTAAGGCGATGGTGTATTGCTGGCTTGCGGAGAAAAAAAATCAGCTGATTGTCCTGCACGAGGTAATAGGCAGGTTTTGGAAAATTTTTAATTACAATCTATCATTCAAACTTATAATCCTCGAAAATGTACTTTTGATAAGTTTCGTAAATAAAAGAAAGAAGTAAACAGCGAAAGGTTATTTCTTCCTGCGTTCTCCTTGCACTTTCTTTTTACGACATTTGCATCGAATCAACTAACATATTCAAATCGTGCTCTAAACAACTAAATCATCCTGTCCAAAACCAGAAAGGCTACGAGGAGATAAGATGCTAAACAAGAGGTTCTTCACAAGTCGAACAAGTCCAGTTGTCGAAATAGAAAATTTGCGTAATGTGGGGTATTTTGCATCGGAATCATTTCCATCAAATCTCAGTTTTCAAGTAGCGTCTACTTTGCAATGTTACAAACTTGTCCTCATTGTTTCAGCAACATTTTCCTTGGTTCAACAAATCATTTGGACCCTCGCCTCTATCTTCGTTTTGAAAACGTTTGTATTTGCATTAACGAAAATGCAAAACTGTTTCCGTTGCGCTATTTAAAATTCATGTGTTTATCAGTTCTATCCTCCCGAGACAAGATGTAATCTTTGGACTGGTGCTACACCTATCGTTCACAGAGAATACGATCTATTCGGAATTGAATTAAGTTATCATCGTAAAACCTAAGACTCGTTGTTGGTTACAGAGTTATATGAAACTTAGAGATTCTAAACTTTTCTTCTTGGGGAACTGACTGTTTAATAATTGACGAGATCTCATCCCTTCTGAGAAACGTCTCTCGTATTTCGATATAAAGCGGTCTCAAATAGTGTGTTAACAAAATCGATCTCTCGCATAAGAATAATTTTAAAACTGGATTCTTCCGGACTCAGTAACGTCTTTCGACGCTTGCAAAACTCCTCACGTGTTGCTATCTTTTGTCAAATCTATCGTCGCGCCTCAACGTTTTGGTTGGCAGCTCTGATGCTTCTTGGATGCGGTCATGCGGAATTGAAGTGTTTTGATTCGGTAGAGAGTTGAAATAACTTCTCCTCTTGTGTCAGATAGAGCCAAAAGTGTCCTATGAGAGACAGGAACGGAACAGATATATGCTGCACACATGGGAGTAAGATCGTTCGGATTCTCAGAGTCAAAGGAATTCCTGTAGCAGACGAGGATATAGATATTCCTGTTTCCACTAATGGTCTAGTCCAGGGGTCGGCAACCGTTTTTGGCCGCGGGTCAAAATCAACCAAAATGTTAGTATTATAGAGACGTTTGGGTCAGAGATATTTTCAACATGGATCTGATATACATAAACACTTTTATGTATAAGATCCATGGTAATCGAGCTAAAATGTTGTTCTTAGTATTTATTTTCAATATTTTTTATTCTCAAAATGTTTGTTTCATGTTTATGTTTTATAATTTATTTTTATATATTATACTTTATTTTCGGAACTAAAGTGGGTCACTTGAAATTATCAAATGGGTTACTCGGTGACCCTCGGGTCATACGTTGCGGACCCCTGGTCTAGTCTTTACTTTCTGTGTCACCTTACACCCGTTATCCTAATGGAGGTTTCCTGGATTTCCATTATTTATTAAAGGAGATCTCTGAATTCGAAGATAATTTTGGAAGTTTGTATGTAAGTTTCTTATTAAAATTACAGCTTTAAACAAATCTAAACGACTCTCGATTCAGCTATGACTAATATTTTCTCCATTTCCGCTAAATTTTAATACATTTGTGCAAGATACAGTATAAAGCTTCAATTTTCTTATGTTATTGTTTTATTGTCGTGTTTATCTCCGTAAATGCGAAATAATTATCAACTGAAAAGAAAACTCTTCTCTTCGCAGAAGACTATATTTTATATGTTGTACATCAAGTACAACACCAAGCAAACAATCGCACAGACGTAAAAAGAACGTCTCTGTGCTTTCTTCCTCGGAGTCAGAATGTGTATTGTCCGACGTTGACTCGGAAATACACATTCACAAACCTGACCTTGGAGGTTCCAAACAGTAATGGCTTCCATACTTCAGTGGAACCTTAATGGCTATACAACTCAACGTGAAGAGTTACAACTGTTAGCTCGTTGTAATCCGATTTGTATCTGCCTACAAGAGACACACCTTTCACCAGAACACTTACCCTCTCTGGGAGGATACAGCAGCTTCAGATATGACGACACCACGTGAGAACGAGCAAGAGGTGGAGTGGCCGTGTTTGTTAGAAACACAATCCCCAGCTCACCTGTTCTCCTACAAACTCAATATCAGGCTATAGTAGTCAAAATTCATAGTGAACCATCTATGACCGCGTGTTTAATCTATCTTCCTCCGACACGAGATTTTTCGGAGATCTCCCTCAGAGACTTAATTCATCAGCTCCCTCGACCATTCCTCCTGCTTGGAGATTTCAACGCCCACAGTGTACTGTGGGGCTCGTCGAGCGATTGCTCCAGGGGCCGACTGCTGAATTGTCTCTTTGAGGGAGAAGATTTATGACTACAGAACACCGGGGGGATGACCCACTTTGCGTTTGCCACGGGGTCATGGACTGCTATAGACCTGTCAATTTTCTCTCCTGAAGTTGCTGATATCTTTCAATAAAAGGTAGAAGATAATCTGCATGGTTGCTGATATCTTTCAATATAAGCCACGACAATGAATTCTCAGAAAGGCAAATTGGATACTGTACCGTTCTCTGTCTGTCTTTAGAGAAACGAATAGTGTCCAAGAGAGGGTCGACAATCTGACGCAGGTGATTCATCACGCCGCTGAAGAATCCATTCCAAAAACACCTATTTTTCCGCAAAGACCTCATGTCTCCTAGTGGAACGACGCATGTTGGTCCGCCATTCGGGCAAGGCGAAGAGTATTGCGGAAATTTAAGGCTAGTCCATCTCCGCAAAACCCCGCCGCATATCGGAATGATAGAANAACTATCAAAGAATCCAGATCCACCTCCTGGAAAGCGTTTCTAAGCACCATTAAGAGAACAACATCGTCCACTAAAGTATGGGATTCAATCCGAAAGATATCTGGAAGGTATTCTCGAGTCCCAATATCTGGACTCAATTTTCAGGGTCGGGTTCTTACCAACAACAGACAAACGGCAACAGTGATGGCTGAATACGTAACATCTACACCAAACTGCGATTCTGATTTCGTGAGAAAAAGTGAAACAGCAGAGAGTACATCTTTTGACTTTCGCTCCACCATCTGGGAACCCTACAACTCTTCCTTCTCTATGTGGGAACTTGAGTCAGTCCCCCCAGGGGACTTACATCTAGTAAGTACGTATTTGGCGAACACGGGGCCGCGAGCTGAGTCTGGCATTTACTTCCACTTACTACGTGTAAGGCTCCTTCCTTTCTCTTTTCTGACCTCCCTTGGTCACCTCTTGTTCTTTTCGATCCCGACGCGATTGGGGCTAGGGTATCGTTCATTTTCCTCTTTTTCTTCTTCTTCTTTTTTTTTTAAAGNTTGGAATTTGTGTTTTGAGTTGTAATGCAGGAGGGTTTTTAGTGGGTATGGCTGAGTCTTTCGGCGAGTCCCACACGCGGGGAGAGTCATGTTGGCTCTCCCTAGTGCGTAACTGCATTTTCCCTACTTGAGTCAGCTCTAGCGACAGTCCACGACATTGCTCCCGGCCCTGATTCAGTTCATTATGAAATGCTGAGACAACTCACTTTCGAATAAAAAGAATAACTTCTGGATATCTTTAATCTTTCATGGTCCGAGGAAGTATTCTCTAATATGTGGAAGGAAGCAACGCTTATCCCTTTACTAAAAGCAGGTAAGGACAAAACGAATATTAGTAGTTATCTAAGCATTGCCCTGACGAGTTGTGTTGGTAAAATTCTGAAGAGAATTATCAACCGACGTCTCGTCTGGTATCTTGAACGGCATGACTTGCTGAGTCGATCTCAATGTGGTTTCAGAAAGTTACATTCCACCCTGGACAACGTACTTTTCCTGGAAACAGCAATTCAATATGCTTTTGTCCGAAGAAAAAACGTCATAGGAATATTTTTTGACATCGAGTAGGCTTACGATGCTACTTGGCGTCATGGCATTTTACAACAAATCTATGCCTCGGGATTTAGAGGACGTCTTCCCCTGATGCTCATGTCCTTTTTGGATCAACATTCCTTCCGCTATAGAATTGGAAGAGACACCTCGGATCTCCTTGTCCAAGAGAACGATGTTCCTCAGGGCTCAGTCTTGAGTGTGACCTTATTTGCAGTGGCCATAAACAGCATAAAGTCAGCTGTAAAGAATCCTGTTTTAAACTCACTTTTTTTCGATGACTTTGCTATCTTTTGTTCATCACAGAGTGTCACAGGTGCGTGGCGACAAATCCAACTTGTCCTCAATACATTATACCACTGGTCGAAAACGACAGGTATTCGTTTCTCTGCTGAGAAAACACGCTGTGTTCTTTTCAGTAGGAGACCAAGCCTTCTGGCAGAACCTCACCACGCTCTGGGGAACAACGTTCTAAAATTCTACTCTTTTGTGAAATTCTTATGTCTAAGCTTTGATCAGAGACTGAATTGGATTGAACAACTGACAGACCCAAGAGCAAGAACATTAAAATGTCTGAATTTATTTAAGTGACTGATTAGAAGGGAATGGGGCGCTGATCGCTACTCCCTGCACCAGTTTTATCGAGCATTCATAAGTTCTCGGATCGATTATGGCTGCGTTGTGTATAGCTCTGCTCGTGCAAGCTATTTAAAGAAGTTGGATAGTGTCCAGCATGCAGGAATTAGACTAGTTACGGGAGCCTACCGCATTAGTCCCTTTCCGAGTTTGTATGTCGAGAGTGGCGAACCATCTCTTTCCCTCCGGCGGCAAATCCTCACGCTACGACATTTTTGTCACTTGCAAACTTTACCCGACAATCTGGTGCACAACGCAGTTTTTCATCCTTCCTCTTCCTCCATCCGTTTCTACAACAACAGACTGAGAGCAACCAAACCTTTTGGATATCGCTCGAAACAAATTTTAGAAACCCCAAATATACGCACATCTAATGTCTTAAATCAATGTTTTAGTAAGACTCCTCCTTGGGCTTTGCACAAGCCGAAGATTATTTTCGATCTTCTGCATCTTGACAAAAAGAACACACCATCTCCGATGTTGAGGGTATACTTTCAGCTAATCCTCTACAAACACCGGGTCCGTATCCCTGTGTTTACCGACGGGTCCAAGCAAGCTGATGGTGTCGGCTGCTCTGTGGTTTTTCCCCGTGAGACCAGTGGCTACCGTCTAGGGGACTTGTGCAGTGTTTACACTCCTGAGTGCTACGACATATTAAGAGCATTGCGATCAACAAAGTGCTCCGGCGGATCACATTTCCAGATTTGTTCTGAATCGCTGAGTGCCCTTCATGCAATCCAGATCATGTATCTAGCTGATAAGCTGATCTCGAACATCCAGGATGTACTTTTCTCACTCCAAAGTGATGGAAAGAACATAATGTTTTGCTGGGTTCCCGGACACGTGGGTATCAGAGGAAATGAGGAAGCAAACGATTCCGCAAAGACGGCATGCCACAAGAATCGCGTGGATTTCTCCACGATTTCAAAACGATATCTCCTAAATTCCGTCAATATAAGGGTTCTGAGTGAATGGAGCAATGAGTGGTTAGCTGTTGAAAGGAATAAGCTCCGATTTATCAAATTCTCTGTTAAATAATGGAGCCGTTCTTGAAGGCCAGCCCGGCGCGACGAGGTCTTGCTGACTCGTCTGCGCATAGGACATTGTCCTCTCACTCACAGGGATCACTTACCACTTGATGACGAACCCGTTTGCGAGGAGTGTAGTTGTTCTTTGACAGTGCGTCACCTACTAACTGATTGCGGAAAATACTCGAGTTTACGGAGACAAATTGGTTTGGCTGCAGATTTACCAACAATTCTCGGAAACGAAACGGTTAATGTTAATAAACTATTGAATTTTATGAGTAGATCGGGGTTCCTCCCACAAGTTCTAGGGAGGGTTTAAAACTTGCATTCTTTTTTCATCTTCTTTCCTTTCATCCTTTGTTTCTATAATTAGAAAATACATTATTTAGAAATTGTTTTCCTTTTTTTGTGATATAATGTATTGGTATTCTGTTTTATTTTATTTTCTTTCATCGTTGTATTTAGATATTTGTTGAATTCAGGAGGGTTTTTAGTGGGTATGGTCGAATTATCCGTCGAGTCCCACACACGGGGAAGACTCACTACGGCTCTTCTCTATGGTGCAAAACTGCATTTTTCCCTACCTGCATGGGCTCTAATGACCTCGATATTAACGAGACCTAAAGCCACCCCGCCAAAAAAAATTCCCCTTATTTAATTTCTAAAATATTAGTAACAAATACAGATAAGATACCTGTATGTATGAAATACTTAGGTACAACCCCGAGAAAGAACAGTCTCTTGTCGATGATATGTATGTAAAGCGCATTCTCTATTCAAATTGGCGTGTGGGGTAGGGTGGGGGGAGCGGAACAATGTTTCTTTTCCTAACCACGCGAATATCTAGAAGCGATTGCGAACCTTTCAGAATATGAATTCCCTCATTTTATCCGCAAAACGCTCGCTGGGTCAGAGTGCGAAAAGGTACTTTCCACGAATTCGTACAACTATATAAAACTTTGCGATTCTAGGAACAGGATAAACATTTCGGCGCATCAGGGAGCTACTGACAGGTTTTCGCCTGTGTCTTAGGTAAGTGTCACTCAAGACCCTTAAGGTCCGTTTCCACGAGCAATAACGTTTGCGACATTTAAGTCGAAAGAAATTGCTGAGGCGTTTACACAAGGCGCAATTTCTCTCGAGAGATCCTCTCAGAATGCATGAGTGACTTCATTTTCTGCTTGATTTCGGACACACTAGCCGGAAATATGTCGAACGGCTATGTCGCTAGAGTTGGCGATGTTGGTGGATGCCGCGTAGATAGCACATCGCAAGTATATCGAGTTGTTTGAGAGGTTAGCTTAGTTATTTGGGTGCTAAACGTTGTTAGTTAAAATGTCGTGTGGTGAAGTGCACGCGGCAGCGTTTGTGGTGGCGCTTATTGTGAAGAGAAAGAAAAATTATATTTGGGAGAGGGACTGTGAGTTGGCCAGAAATGAACTCGGAGCCCATGACACTTTCATTCGTGAGCCAAGATATGGTGATCCCAAACAACTCGACAATTTTCTGAGAATGTCGAAAGAAATGTTTGTCCAGTTTCTTGCAATGGTTGGTCCGAAAATACAGAAGCAGGACACCAATATGCGCAGAGTAATATCTGCCAGTGAACGTCTTTGTGTGACACTCAGATATTTAGATACAGGTAGGTAGTAATAAATTACTTGTAACCATATACAAATAAACTTAATTATATACACTTATTTACACAACTACAATGCTTTGATTGTGATTAATAATTGAAGAACAGATAGCTACAAGTATTTCGATATGAGGTTACATGAGAACAACTGGACTGATGAAAATCCTTTTGATGCTGAAATCACAGTATTTTACAATGAAATCAGGAATTAAAGGTAAATCATCCTATTTCAGGTTATCCTTACCATTCTCTAATGTACCTTTTCGGATACCAGTGTGCTCTATTTCCAAAATTGTACCTGAATGTTGCGAAGCAATCTACATTTCAATGAAAGATGTATTTTTGCAGGTAAGACCTTACAGTAAAATATTTTTGAATCAATGCCATTAAAAAAGTGTTTGTACGCAGTTACGGGTATGTAGATAGAAGTAAGCAGTTAGGATGTTCTATTGGCTAATCTGATCAAGATCAATAAGCTAGTTTATTTTTATTTTTTGTTGGGCTTTAAGGTTTGTCAATGGCAGGGTCATTAGATCCCTTACTTTATATTATTCACATAGATATTTTGTCCACATTGAATGAGCACCTCATATAGAATGAAGTGTTACTTATTTACTGAATGATTTACTGAATTAGGTTTCTGTTTTGCAATAATCTCAGTGAACTTAATTCACTTGCCACAAAATTTCCAAAGATCGTAAAATCATCAGAAGGTTTATATTAATTGGCAGCGCCGTTTTTTACGACAACATGTATTAATAACGTACAAACACTTTAATATTTCATATTTTTACATAACGTTTCTGGGATGTATGTTCCCCCTTTTTAGATGTATTTTATATTTTCTATAAAAAACATATATAAAACATCACTAGTCTCCAGTACATTGTTACAAATCTTCAACTTACATATGTGAGCACTCTTATGATGCATGCGTATATTTATTCAAAGTTGTGATGAACTTATTAAAATGATCCTTTGCTATGTTCATGCGGTTGTAGCCTATGTGCAACATTCGGTGCTATATATAGCTATAAATAAGGGCACTGCCAACTAATATAAAATGTGAAAGACAACATTACTCTTTTCTAATTCATCAGAAAGTTTGTTCATTTTTTGAACAACCTCTTGCAGACTTCCATCCAGAGAATCCCCTCTTTTCCTCCTCTGTTTCTCGTGCTTTCTTACTTCCACACATTCTTCTGGAGTGGAGGATAATTCATCATAGCTCGTACTTTTATCCTGAAATAAAATAATAATTTTAAATATTCATATTACTTTTGTAAAGTACATTTATTATTATTGTCTTCTGAACATTGTGTGCTAAGACCTCTCTTTCTTTATCACCAGACACCAAAGGAACAAGATGGATGGTTGGAAAAGGCTGAAGTGTTTGGAGAGGCATGGCAGTTTCCTAATTGTGTTGGAGCACTTGATGGCAAACACGTGGCTATTCAAGCTTCTTCAAGAGGAGGGAGCTATTGGTATAATTACAAATGTTTTCAAAGCATCGTATTAATGGCACTAGTTGATGCTGAGTACAAATTTACGTATGTTGATGTAGCGGGCAATAGAAGAGTTTCTGATAGTGGACTATTTATTAACTGTTGTCTGTCTACTGCGTTGGCAGAAAACAGTTTACATTTTCCACCATCAGGACCTCTTCCAGCTCGAGAAAAAAACGTACCATATGTATTTGTGGCCGATGACGTGTTTGCGTTAAAACAATATTTGATGAAGCCTTTCCCTTCATCTGGTCAAGGAGCTTCAAATAGAATTTATAATTACAGACTTTCTCGGGCCCGCAGTGTCGTAGAAAATGAATNTGCCAATAGGTTTCGAGTTTTAAGGAAGCCCATTGAACTGTGCGCTCAAAAAGCATTCAACGTGTTGCTTTCAATATATGCCTTAAACAATTTCCTCATGAAAAGGAAGGAAGATGTTTTGCTACATCAAGTTTAATAGATAGTGATGACAGGTTTGGTGACTGGCGGGTACTAGGAATGCCAGAGAGAAATTTATTTCCTCTATAAAATAATATTTGCCACAATTATTTCCTGCCAGCCAAGGCAGTGCGGGATGAATTCAGAGATTATTTTGTTTCACCTGAAGGTGATGTTCCTTCGCAATACAAAAACATTTAATGTATAAATTGTATTTTTTTGTTATGTATTTTGTGTTTTTGTATTATGTGAAAATTTTTATGCAAATACAGACGATGAAGTAAATTTGTTATCTTTTAACGTACTGTAGATGTTTCAATACGAAAAATTATATTAATGAAACAATATTTCTTACTAAATTGCTAGTTGTTGTCTGTGCCTTGGTGTACCCCGGCCTTATAAAGCGCAGGACTGAGAAAAAACTCCCAACCTGGAGCTATCTCTCCTCCACTCCCACTCTTCTTAATACTGATCCGTAAATTGTGTGTTTTCCTCACTATTTCATGCTCCGAGCACAAGAATTGTTCGACCTATATCTTCAGTGCTCTATCTGTCATGGTCTTATTTTTATAATTGGGAGATGTTACGTCCCATAGCAAGGAGTACTCCTCCCAATCAACTCGGAAGTTGCCTCCCCAAACCAGGTTTTCCTGGTTTTCTCCATATCTAAAAAATATTTAAATGAATATTGATAATAAAATAGCACTATATTTAAATGAAGAGACTATACATATTACCTTAACTTAATACATGAATTGCAACATACTGCTAAAGTACTTAAATGTACACAATAAAATTAAATGCATGAAAGATAGAAGAAATAAAATTGGTTTGTATGTACTATTAAGTAGCCACAAGGATATATCTGATAGAAAATTCCAAATAGGCCTAATTATTGGATTTTAAACAGTCAGAAATAACAAAAATGTGTTCAAATTTTTTGTTGTATAAATAATATTCTACTTTTATATACAAATGTATTTATTTTTAAGAGTTAAAAGACAACGTTTTTATCAATTCAAATAACTTAAATGAATGTCAAATCACAACTTAATACTTTCCATTGTACAAATTTCGCATGTAGAAGTATTAAAGAATAGTTTATTCCAAAAAGATTCCAAAAGTAAAGAACTTTGGATGTTATTTGTCATTGGGAATTGCTAATTGACCTACATAGATAAAAACAGACATACTTCATGTTGTGTGAAATGCATATGGTCGTTTTGAAAATGCTTTAAATCAGAAAGAGAAACTGAGAGAACTTGCTCGAAAACAGACATTTTGGATAAAGTGTGGAGAGTAGCTGAAGAATTAGACGTCAATACAAAGTTTTCTAATTGAACAAGACTGAGGTTATTGATTGTGGTTAGAGTTTTAATAATTTTAGTATTGTTTAATATATTTTATAAAAAAATTTTTAGTTATTTGACGTTAAAGAAAATTTTTTAGTTCAAGAATTGCAATTTTAAATTGTATGTATATCCATTTATACTAAATATAAATTAAACACACACAAATAAAAATTTTCTCTTACACATCTTGTATAAATTTTTTCCAACTTTGAAAAATGGTGACAATTATTCAAAAACTGTCCATTTATCCAATTATAGTCAACGTCCAGTACAATGTGTTATGTTATCTTGTAATCTTTTTTGCAAAAATGAGAGAAAAAATTTAAATTATCTGAAGAACTGAGAAAAGTCAAAGAAATTCGTTGAAGAAAAATATTGGCCACGCTGTTAAAACATTTACAGTTGGTTTCAAAATGTAGCTTAGAAATTTGATTCTTGAAATCTAACCAATCTTACATTTTTTTTTTAAATTAATATAAGCATCCCAATTGTTCTACAGAATCCATGTTGATAGTTAAGCCTACTATAGGAAAAGTAACATGAGAACTATTCATCAGAGTTGCTGTTACCCTCATTATATTAAATGCTAAATTGCAAAAAGCTTTACTTCTACGTATAAGTGTTTTCTTCTTCAGAAGAAAAAACGTTTCTACTTCATGAATTGAAAAGAAGTGTAAAAGAAAAAAGTTGGGAGTATGGAGAGCAATGTATTGCCACTTGTTTAATTGTTATTTTGAAGAAAAAATATTGGATGCGTATGACGCACTTTTCACCAAACGTTTATTATTATTATTATTATTAATATTATTAGATCTTGCCAAAATGAATTTTTCTACTCCAATTTTTCAGACAATTCGTACTGAATACAACTAGAAAAAACAAAGAATATAAAATGATTTTAACATCATTATCACTTCTTTTTTGCCAATCTTATTTATTCAAATACTTTTTTAATGTTGGCAAAATAATCGATGGGTAACAGCATAGAAGATTTTTAAGAATACTTACTAAAAATAGGAACAGAATATTTAAATTGGTGAGACATTGGTGATAAGAACATGGAACATTTTTTTCATTATTATTACACAGCTGAATTGGTAGTCAAAATCTCGAGCTGAATTGGTAGTCAAAATTTTTCAGTAAGACAGATGAAACGAAAGCGCAGCAAAATATTAACTCCACAAACAGTGGCAGCATTCTGGTAAGGAATTTCGGATATAACTTGATTTGAACAGAATAAACACTAAATTCAGCTGGAAGTATGGAATTGTGTAACAAACACAGCGCCAGTTCAAGTTAAATTGGGCTCCAAATAGTTCAAAATGTCGATATGATGTGATTTACATCCTATCTCGTGTACTCTTCATTGAATACTTCTTTCTTTTGACTTGATTTAAAACGGGATAATTCTTTGGGCACCTGATTATTCGTTAAACCACTGACGAAAACACTCTGAAATTCATGTTACCTCTCAAGTATGTATTGATGATTCACAAATTAATAAATCTATTTCATTGGAAAGAACTAATTCTATAATTTACGAGACCGAAGGTCAATATTAAAATATTACGTGTGAAGAAATTGATATTTTTAACATTGCAATATTCTGTTATATATACAATATACATAGACACTTACCTGTTTTTCAAATACCCGCTTCACGACCGCAGCGAAGAAACTTGCACGCCAAATGTCGCCTTACCTTCCACGTGGGTTCGAAATCAACTTCGTATGTCCAGAAAAAAGGGATCTTGTGTTTGCACGGACTTGCTCCAGCGCTCTCTGAGAGATGATCTGGCAAATTGAGAAACTGTCCGAAAGACTCTCAGAACCGTTTACACGGAGTAGAAACAAAGCATGCAAGTTATGTCGACATATTTCTTGCTCCGTCCTGTGATTCTTGGTTCGTGTTTGGAGCACGACTGTATTTCGGTCTCCAACACTTTCCTTCTGCTTCCGATTCTGTCCATCTAGATGTAAATACGTTAAAAGAAAAATTTGTCTTCAAGATTCGAGGACCAAACGCTTGCCTATGAAATACTTAGATAACTTTCTCTTTAAGTTAACGTGTTTGAATTCGTTCTTCGGTACAATTATTTTAAAATAAACAAAATTATATTAATAATTTGGGTTAAGTATTACGTGATCAGTAAATTTAAAGCTTCTATTTTGCAACTAAAGATCGGTCAACGAAAGCATTACAATTGAAAAAGTTTTGGAAAATTCTGACCTGTATATTTTTTACGACCGAAGATTAATGTGTTCAATTGAAGTAACGCTTTTTAAAAATCCTTTAGATCCATTATTTCCAAGATGGCCCCCTTCGCTGTGATGGCAACTGCGTCGCTCGTGCTGCTCCTGGCGGCCCTCGCCGGAAGCTACCCCACGCCTCCCGCTCCTCCCGCAGTGGCGCCACCGTCGCCTGGAGCAGCCAAGTTTCCGTTCGCAGAGGAAAACAACGAAGATGAGGAAGGAATCTTCATGGGAGAACTCCTCGCGGCCGAATACGGCTCTCAGCTCTTCGAACTCCCTAACAACAACTCAGGTGTGGGAGTACAATCACCACTATCACCACGACGCGATTTTTTTAGTATTTTCTTATTTGTTCTCGATGTTATATCACTGACGAATGGATGAAATTCATTCGTTCTGCTAAGAACCACAGTTAGTTTACTACACAATTAATGCTTACATGACAATAATTATAGAATTATGAANGATTTGGTTATCAAATGTTGGTGGACTGATTTTTAGACACTGAAAAATGTCTTTCCTATCAAAAAAGAATATTCCGTCACAAATGCAATGTCCTGCAAACCACTCAATTTTGATCACACCTTACAGAATTATAGACATTAACGTTTTCTCTTCTTCTACTACAATTAATATCCGGTATATAAACTAATTAAATAAATAGAATTGTGTAAATCTTTCATTATTTTCTATTCTTGGTCCTGTTTCTTTTTAGTTTATATGAATGGCGAACAATGTTGTAGGGTTCCCTGTCATCTTATAACGTAAACTGTAACCATCTGTAATTAAGAGAAAAAGTTTAATGTTTTTGAAACCAGTAGTTGTTTAGGTATTCCATTTCCTTGAGTTTCTGGAGATGCGACGCGTTTCTCGAGACTTAATTCACATCATTCTCATCGAAGCTCTAAAAATACGTTAGAATGAAAATTTGAATTTAAAAAAATCTTCCGATGGTGTTCCTGGAGGATAGTGATTGTGCGTAGGAACTCATGTGGACGGGTGGCGTTCTGACAGCGGAATGAATCCAGAGGAATTGGGAGAATACGTGGAGGGAGACATCCTCTTGCCCACTGCGCGCAACGGCATCCGAAAAATGAGCAAACGATGGCCAAAAGGGATCATCCCTTATCGGATCAACACTAAATTCAGTAAGTGACAACTTTTCCTCTCTGGTAAAAGCAATACGGTTGAGTGCTGTGATCGATTCTTTTTCAATAAAGTATCTCTGCGAAACTATTGATTTCATTATCGTCTCTTCTTTCTTTCTCAAATAATTCATTATATTTATTTACTTAAATATTTACTCGACATTGGATAGTTTACACTTTGAGTCACTTTTCTAGTTCACCAAATCGTATCGACGTAACGAGCCACTTCCTGTTAGAAACCTGTTAGAAACAGCAATTTTTGAATTTCCTCCTGTAGAATACGCTTTACGCACTAAATTTGAGACACAAACTGGAGAGTGAATTTCCACTTAAATTTCCACATATTGTTTCACCTTTTGTTATTTGCTCTGCATCTGTCTGCTCCGGTAGAGAAGAATCTTATACATCAGGATACTGTAGTGCTCTATCATTGGCGTTGTCTGTCTGGGAGGATAATCATCAATCGGGAAGAAAACATCTCTCTCAAATTGAAAACGCTCTGAAAGATTTAACCTTTTGGCAAAATGAACAATGTCTTTTACGTGATGTAGTAGAGAATGATTGGTGCTCTGAAGAATGTGAAATTATCAAAGGTGTATGCACGTTTACGAGATCCATGAAAGTAACTGAGAAAACTCGTAGTCTATTTTATAAATACATTGAAATAAATCTTAAGAGTTGATCCAACTACCATTTTTCGTGAAGTAATGACCTAAATCTCTCAAATAGTTTAAAACAATTTTTATGTGTGTAATATATCACACTGTGTTAAAAATGGTATTTGCATTAACAACTGAAGATATTTCCGTTCATTTACCCTTGTTTCATTAAAATTCGCTCAGTCGTTCAGAAGTTTGGAACTGAAGTACACAGTTTCTGTGCGTATATCTATTCAGCTGTTCGCCAAACTGCGTGTGGAGACAGTCATATATTCTCTAATATTCTTGACAATTTGTCCTTAAAGCACTACATTTCTTTTTTTATTTTCAAGAGCGTGCTGCGCAGAATAAAATTAAACAGGCCATCGAAGAGTTCCACTATTATACCTGTCTCTTATTTGTGCCTTACACGGGCAATCAAACGGACTACCTGGAGATCACAAATGATCACACAGGCTGTTGGTCTCACGTCGGACGCACAGGTGGACCGCAAAAGGTACAGTCATGTAACTTATAGCTCTCGAACACAAATTGACAACTTCTTCGAATCTAAGTAATATCCAAATCAATGTTAATACTAGTCACAACTAATAGCTGTACAGTGCACAACAATAATTGTAGAAAAAGAACTGTTGCACTATCAGATTTGTCATTCTATTCTGCATATTGACGGGAGAAATATTTGGTTCTATGAACGAATATTAATTTTTTAAAGCCTGAAATATTTGAAGAAAAAAAAATGATATTTTTACGCTTTTTGCCGATACGACAACTTAATAATTAACTCTAAAATAAACTAATAGTGCCAAAACTAATTCTTGTTCAGCGAATTAAAACTGTTGTATTTGTAATAAGAATAATTAATTTTAAACTTCTACTTACAAAATATATGAAGTTATATTTTTTGAACACATTTTTTTCATATTGTAAAACGTTTTTTTTTCGTCTAATTGATCTGCCACACTAAATTTTGTTTACTCAGAGACAAGAGAAAATTCTTAAGATTAATAGAGCGTTCAATTTTTAACTAATACACTTCCTTTACTTAGTTTGAACTTCAAACGCTTTGAAATTAAACAATGAATTTTAATATTATTATGTCTTTCTTGAAGCAAACTCGTAAAAATGCATTTCGAAACCTATTGTTTTAATAACAAGTTCTCTTTTGTTTTGTTTACCTTCCTAGTAATGAAAAAAGGAACTGAGAGATTGACTGATTCCATAATATTCCGTCATAAAATGCATCGCAATTGACTTGAATTTGCTATTTCTGGTTCGCTATTTAGCTTAACCTGCAGAGCCCTGGTTGCACCGACAAGTTGGGAACCATCATGCACGAGTTAATGCACGCCGCAGGCTTCTTGCACGAGCAGAACCGCTGGGAGCGAGAAGAGTACATCACGGTGCATTATGAGAACATCAAGACAGGTACGAAATCTTTGCATTACAGAAAAGATATGGATGGAGGTAAGAAACATTTTCAAACCAGAGTCGTTCTATTATGCGCAGGACTAGAGCGAAACTTCCGGCTAGTTCCGCAACAAAACCTCGATAATTTTGGACACGCCTACGACTACAGCAGTTTGATGCACTTCTCCGCCTACGCATTCTCCAAGAACGGAAAACCGACCATGACGCCCAAGGTGAGATTCAGCAAAGTTTTTACCTCAATACGGTAGGACATTTCGTGACCCCGTCGTGGCCGGGAGCGATTAATCAAAGGTTCCTCTGAAGAAAAGTAAATTTTCGTTTAAAAACAAGTTCATCTGGTTATTATGATTAAACACCTCATTTTATCGTATTGAATATACTTCCATCGATACATAAAGAAAACGAATGGTCGATCCAGAGAAAAAGAGACTCGGTAGCAAGAGGCTTATAACATTGGCGAACTCCCTCCGCCACAATACAAACACTCACGTGAACCCGTTTTACTGTTTAGGAACTTTCCAGGCAGCAGAACAAGCCTTTTTTAAGTCACCGCCCGCCTCCTAATGTATTACACGCTGAAAGTTCCAGGGGATAGAGCGGTCAATCCGAGGACCGGTGGTTATGTGGGCTTCTACTGCACCATCTAAAAAATGGACTTGTTCTTTCAACAAACACAAATGATGTCTTTCTTGAAAACTAGGTTCGTATGGGTCAGAAATGTAAAAAATATCAATGAAGCGATTATGACGAGGAACGTAGTCAACCATTTTGAGGAAAATAGTGACAGGGATATTCGTGATATATATCATCATCATCATCATCGAAAGGAGGAAATTGGTTCCCATTCTCTTGAATCGTTTTCATGAAATCGACCTCAGCTCTCGATTGGTTACTCATTACGCGAGTTCCGTGCTTCGCAATATTAAAGACATCTAACGTTGTATCAAATTCACTTTTACACTATCCATAATTGTATTCATTTACGTCATAGTGCGAGAAGTCCCCGAGTCCTAATTTATTTAAAATACATTTAATTTTTGTACACCGTCCGACATCTCTATCGTTTTTGTAACATTCTAGTACAATTTCTATCTTGTTGCCACATTCGATGAGAAGTCAATATTTCAAGTTTTTTAATTTAAAGATGCCGTTTAGTGAATATTCTCCGAATTCCCGCACAATCTCGCTATTATCTGCGCTTGTAAAATCTCCTAGAATGTGTTTCAAATAACTGGTCTGGAGGGAGGCAAAAAAAAACTTATCCCCTCTTCCTCATAATTCTGTTCCGTATGCTAAGATGAGTACTAATACTGAATTAAATATTTTATCCGATAGCATTGGGTTAATTTCAGGGAAACTAATGTAACATTTTTTATTTCATTGAGCGCAAACATAACTTTTATTCTATCTCTTTCTTTGTGTCTATTCAACCCAGAATCATTGGCAGCTATACCCCTAAGTATGTAAATGGTTTAACAATATCTAAGGTTATACCATCGAATACCCATTTTTATTCTTTGCTTAATATCTACTCGTTTTAAAAAATTTAAAATTATGTTTTCTTAACATTTCATTTTATTTTTCTAACATTGCAAATCTTGCCCAAGGCATCTAACCTTCTTTGGAAACCAACTTCGGATTTAGAAAAGATGACCAAGTCACCCGTAAGTAATAATTCCGGTATAGACTTTCCAGAGTATGTCACAATAGGTGCTTTTCTCCACGATTAAGGGAAAGTAGATGAATTCAACTTATAGCTGTTTATACGTTTTAAAAGTGGAGTTAACGATGTTTGAAGAGATATAATGCATTCCAGTGGCAGGCCATCTATACCGGGAGCTCTACCACACTTCAAGTGAGATCTAGCTTCTTCAATGTCTTCAAATACTATCGGCTCGTCTAGTTAGTTAAGGTATTTTATCTACTAGTGAAACGCGTTCGGATTCAATGAGAGCGTTATTGTGGAATAGCAATTTTCTAAAATGATCTTCCCTTACGGACGTCTCTAAATTACTCCTTGACTACTGTTTACATCTTAGTTTACGAATGACTGTCCAAGCGTTTGCGGAATTTCTAGATGTCACTATGTCACGTATTCGCTTTCCTTCCCGTTGACATTTGGTTGTTTTCCTTAATATTAAGTACGCAGTGCGAAGCACTTCCCCTCTCAAAAGTTTAAATTTCCGTAATGCGTCCGTCGTCTGGTTCTTCGCTTCACTACATGCCCGGGAAAACGCATATCTATAATACATGAAGCTTAATCCATAAGCTTCACAAGAAGAACTCTTTCGTTTATAAATAAATGTAGATTTATATTTGGTCGTAAACCTTCCCTTCCCAATTTTCTCAGCGAAGCCTTGGTTAGGTGGAAGATGGACTCATGATCTAAACCTCCGCATAAGACATTAAGTAAAAATCAAGAAGGCATATTAATTATTTTTGCTGAATGAAAATGGGAAGTGGAGCCGAGATCCAACTGCGCCACTCCGATCCCTTTTGGACCGAGACTTCCATCAACATTCAAAATGTATGTGCTATGATTTTACTCGTTACGTACTGGAATTGAAATCCCTGGGTATAAAAGATCACGTTAGACACTTTAATTTTGTCGGTGACAAATATTGCAAAACTGCTTATTGTGAAATTTCGTTTTTAAATACTTGTTATCTCACGTTTTTCCCGGGCATAATGACCTCTCATTAAGCTTAACTTATCAACAAGTACGAAAGAGCATAACGACAANGTAATGACCTCTCATTAAGCTTAACTTATCGACAAGTTCGAAAGAGCGTAA
Organism: Laupala kohalensis; assembly: GCA_002313205.1. Classification (NCBI taxonomy): domain Eukaryota; kingdom Metazoa; phylum Arthropoda; class Insecta; order Orthoptera; family Trigonidiidae; genus Laupala; species Laupala kohalensis. Next base: position 1,207 of record NNCF01127685.1, on the reverse strand, counting down.
CGTCAGACTGACGTATAAATTTCAGATAAATCCTCACTGTGACTAATGTTTGTAATTTTGTTTTCCTTTTCATCGTTACCTTTCGCTACCCCTTGTTGGCCATCGCAAACAGAAACCCTACATTCGAGTGTAGTAGGGTCAGCAGCACCCGAATTCACATTTATCGAAGCTACCAGATAAAACTAATGCTTAACCTACTTATGAAACTTCTTCGTACTTCACGAATATTAACGTATGGAGAAAAGGAAGATGACAGATACATGTAGCCAATCAGTCACTATTCAAGTGAAGGTCTTATAGTTATTGTTTTAGTACTGGTAAATAATGATTTAATACTTTTAAAACGTAAATGTCCTTCTATTTCCATTCACGGATGTGAGCATGACATACGCTGTTCCGTCCTAAACCTGATTTTTCCCTGGTTTCATTATATTATCGTGGTATTGAAGAAATTATATTTTCCTATGGTAAAAAGTACTTCTTTCAAGCACTACCGTTTGTAATCCTTATAAGTCTTTTAAAACTCTACTCACTTTTTAACGTCGTAATGTTGACAAAGCTGAAAAATTCGCGAATGAGACTAAAATATTTTACTAGACTTCTCTTTATATTATTGAAGTTGGAAATTTTTGGAAAGAAAAAGTGTATCAAATGTTGTGTATGCTCATAAAGTGGAAAGTCCTCAGATAGTTCTTTCAATGAACACAATCTGGAACTCTAGTCCTCAGGTGCGGAGGACATGGGTCAACGCAATGCCTTCACCCAAAAAGACGTCGACAAGATCGCCGGCATGTACGCAACGTTATGCAGAACACGCCCATAGACAACCAAGAAACCCTAGTCACCACAGCATTAGATCTCAATCACCACGGAATCCTACATTCACTTCTACGAGTCAGTCACAACGAAAAGGATGCATCTGAAGACAGGAGGAAATACGAGAGTTGNCTAATAACAGTCAAAAGATCACTTAAAAACTGCGTATGGCCGCGTGGAGGACAATAACCTAATCTACTCTTAAGCGAGGGATCGTACAATCAATTCATGTCTGCTACTGAAGATTGAAACCTCAACTAGGTGACTTCAACACAATCCTCCGTCACCAAGACAAAGGAATTTGGCTCCATCAGTAAATAACTCCTTCCAATCACTGTGTGTCTCATGTATAGACAATCAATATAAACGACATATGTATTCTTTGTTAACA
>NNCF01127684.1:547591-579650 GCA_002313205.1 Laupala kohalensis | reverse complement strand
CAATAAATCGTGAATTTAGTGTTCTTTCAATTCTTATGATTTTTAAACACTATACTCAGAATAATCTATAGTTCGATAATAACTTGTGCATGTAAATTTATNTTATAACTCGCAGCTAACTTTTTATCTTATCTAGGAACTTTTGCTGAAATTTTTGAATCCACCTCTGCCTTAGGGCCCTTGATCGGAATTGATGGGATGGTCCCTTGCTTGCTTCCGGAGAGTAAATTAGTTTACTGTCCTCCACGTGGTCATACGCAGTCTGTACTGTTATATGACAATAAATTTATTATTATTATTATTATTATTATTATACATATTAATACAATTAATAGCACCATATGAATAACTTTAATAAATAATTGTTATTAATTATACCAGATTGAAAATTATTTATTTTATGCATTTTTTTAAGGTAATATTTATGAAATTTGTGTGGTAAAACCATAAATTTTAAACAAAAATGCTCTCCGGTTAACCCCACCTTGAGTACGGTCTACATCCGCCACTGGTCCCCAACAGTTCAAAATGTAGGTCGTACAGGTTAACGGAAGTGAGATCGACCTTGGAACAAGGAGGAGTTGGCGAGGCAGTAAGTCTCTCGCTCCGACAGCTTTACCTCCAAGATACTCATTTTACAACAGAATTAGTGGGCCTCAGAGCCTCACAATTTCACAACGATCCGGAAGTCTGTCGAGGTCGAAAACTTGTGATTACCATTAGCCATCCATCATATATAACATATCAAAAAATCAGAACTACCCTATTTGATGCGAGGTAGAATGTACCATTTTACCGGACTATACGCTTCCGCTGGCACTACCTTCTTCCCCTCCTTCCCCTCTTCATCACTTCTTCTTCTCCCACTGTTTGCCACGTGATCCACCCACGTTCAGCGAGGCGTCATAAGCTCTGCTGATAAACCGATGCCATTATCGCTGAACCTCGTATCCCCCTCCAACAGCAGCGTCACCTACATTCGAAGTATTGTTGCTTCACTACGAGTAGTTTAACATGAACCGAAATGCACTGTATTTATTAGTTTATTGAATATTAGTCACAGTAAATAACTTAATTGTCCTCATCGTGGTCGTAGGTGGTATGCAATAGCTCTCTTGACAATGAATTATAAATTAATTTTTGTCAGAGTAAATGACGTGATGTTGGTACAGAGCCCCTACTCAATGTAGCCAACGCTTTTACTTCGCCATCGTCGCTCAGAGTAATAATATTTGAATCTCACGTTATGTTGGCAGGACTTTCGAATTTCTCAAAACTTAAATCCATCGCCAATCTTGGACACCAATTCAATTCGCGGAACTATCATTTTCTTTCCGCTTGGAGCGTGTGGGAAGAATATTACCTTGTGTTTTAGTTTATTGTGATTGTTGGCAAATTGTGTTAGGTTGGTCATATTGCATAATTTTCGGCAAAGTTACACGATTTGGAAGACACGTTCACTCACAGGCGGCTCCACCAAGAAAAGCAATGCGGGAGGGGAATCGAAAATGGCTTCTGATAACATAATACTTGTTACTAAGTTATATAGAAACGTTGTTAAACCTGTCCATGGTTTGATTATCTCTTAAATACTAATTATTGATTTTAAGGTTAAATGTTCTGATTTTAGTTTCTAAAAGTGCCACCACTTTGCGCTTTAAAGGAAGCAAAATTTTGCTGTTCAGATATTTGTCAATCGAATGATCCATTTTTCATTGCGAAACCGTTCTTAAGTTTGTTATAAATACAGAATTTGAAACAATTATATTTGCATTTCATATTAGGATCACTAAATAAAATAAAATTTATAAAACTCTTGAATTTTTTTTCTTTCTAAAGTTAGCTTATAGTGCCCAAGAGCCTTTTATGTTTAACCTTAAGCAAAGAATATAAATAAACTCCAATTAATAATGAATTTTGAGTTCAATAGACAGAAAATAGGTTATTGGCAAATACTTGGAGGGTTCTTCATCTACTTCCGAGTGACGTAAGTAAAGTTCAGGTGTATACAGCGAAATATCCCTTGATTGTGTACACTCATTGAACACTCATATACAATGAAACTGATAAATATCAACCTATTAAAGCAGACAGTTTATTATCGCTCCAGTCAAAGTATACTTAGTGGAAACACATCAGTGTTCCTCTAATAACGATACAAATACATACGAACATATAGAACAATTAAGATCACGAAGTTTCGGTTCACATTATGAAGTGAATTAAAACATGCCGAGCAAAATCTCAAGTCAAACTAAAAGGATCACAGGAAATGATACTACTGGTTGTTGAAGGGGTAAGCATCCATGGAGCAAACAACACATTGGTAGTCACATAACATAAGACCATGACTAAAACCATTGGGGAAATGTTAGTTTTTTTTTCCGGTGAGGGGTGGTGGGGGTCATGGCCCTCAGTCCCCACCCGCCAGCGCGGAACCGCCACCGCACCGCGATCACCCACATTCACTTTCATTCGCGTCTCCTCTGGAGGCTCCATCGCCAATAGTATCCCCTCCCTTCACTTTCCCCTTCCCAGTCGTCCCCTGACGCTGTCTCATCCTTCGCCGGGTAAATGACCGCGGCGCGCGGGAGAGGGCGTTCGCAGCGCCGTTGCAGCGGTGGACGGCAACAGACGCGCGGGATGCGGGACACTCGGGATGAGCGCGGCGGCGGCGGCGGTGGCGGCGCACAGTGTACGACGTATTTGGACCAAATTCATCTCGAAATTGTCTCATCTCCCGAACGCACAGAGCGAGAGATTTGTTTCGAAAAGATTTTAAAAACTCAAAAAATACACGAAAAAGAAATTAATATTAATAATAATTAGTATTGTAATAGTAATAACAATAAAAAAATTTCCAGCAATTAATTCTTATGCAGTACCAGTTCTGCAATACAGTTTCTTAGGAATCAATTGGCGACTAGGAGAATTGAGGCAAATTGATGGGAAAACTAGAAAATTGCTAGCTCTACATGGACAACATCGCCCAAAGGCTGATATTGATGGACTGTACGTGCCAAGAAAGAAAGGAGGACGGGGCTTAATACAGATACAAACAACATACAAAATAGCAATTGAAAACCTACACAATTATATCTACCAAAGTACAAATGACCCTTATCTCAGACTCTTAAAGAAATATGACCAAAAAAGAAATAATATTAATTCAATTACGAAAAATGCATTAAAATATAGAAAATCCGTAGTGACAGAAGAACAAGCAGGTGAAGAAATCTCAATTGAAGTCAAACAATCAAATTTCAGGGAGAAAATCAAAAACACAATTTTTGTCAATTGGAGAAGTAAACCTATGCTTGGACAGTCAATACGCAAGATGGAAGACAAATTGATAGATAGAGAAAAATCATTTAACTGGTTGACAGCGGGTCATCTCAAGGGAGAAACGGAAAGTCTCCTGGTAGCAGCACAGGATCAGGTCCTCAAAACAAGATATTATAGGAAACACAGTTTGAAAGAAAATATAGATGGTAAATGTCGGATGTGCCAACAGTATGAAGAAACTATAGACCCTATAGTTTCTGGCTGTCCAATCTTGGTTTTAAAAAATGAATACATACACCGCCATGATAGTGTTTGCAAAATTGTGCACTACAGAATCTGTAAAGAATACAAGATTGATGTAACCCACAAGTGGTATGAACATAACCCACAACCAGTCACGACCAAAGAAGACATAACTATCATTTGGAACCAGCAAGTAGTAACTGATAGAACAGTAGCTATTAACGAACCTGATATTATAGTGCGAAACATTAGAGACAAAACTTGTTGATTAATAGATATTGCACAGTGCCCAAAGATATGAACATCTCACAAAAAGAAGCTGAAAAAAATACTAAAATACACAGACTTAAAAATAGAAACTCAGAGAATATGGAAAACAAAAACAGACATCATACAGTAGTAATAGGGGCACTATGAACTATCAATAAGATATATACCGAACAATGTATACAGACAATACCGGGCAATCTAAATCTAAATGAAATGCAAAAAACAGCACTATGGGAAGTGTCCATTTCCCAAGAAAAGTATTGTAGCTGCTGTATGGATTATATCTAACCCTAGGAATGTGGCTCATTCCCGTATGGAAGAGAGATACCAGCATTAGCTGCGATAAAAATACATAATAATAGGAAGCAACGCCTGGTGAATCCATCGAACACGCAACGGCTGGTTGCTCATCTCCCGCAGAAAATGCTTACTTAAGCAGGCATAACCAAGCGGTCAGGCTAATCCATCAACGACTTGCAATGAATTACGAATTATTAAGACGGGGTGTAACATCACCATATTATAAACACGAACCGCCAGCAGTACCTGAAAATCAGAAGCAAGACCTGTTCTGACAGACACGGCAGTGGATTATAATCGCCCAGATATCCGTCATATTGATAAGGAAAATAAGACAGCCACCATAATCAATATAGCTGTTCCGCTGACTCACAACATTACTTCAACAGAGTTAAAAAATGTAAGGAAATACGAGGAAATACCTAGCAATTGAGATCAAGAATGTACGGAGCTTAGGTTGAAACTATCCCCTTAGTGATATCTGTCGAAGGTATTTTATCGAAAAGATTTCAGAATAATTTGGAAAAGCTAGGACTCGAGAAGAATATTATGAATGTTGCACAAAAAGCTGTCCTCCTGCAGACATGTAACATAGTCCGAAAATTTTTGAATTAATCATTTGAATTAACATCATACAGGGTAGGATGAATTTCCTTTCTGAATCGATAAAACCCAATCCCAATACCATCTATGGGGTGGGTGAATGTTTCCAGTTTCCTTGCTACCGAGAAAGAATCCATAAAGGTAATAATAATAATTTTTGAAAACCAAAATTCTTCGCTTATGGAATATGGAGTGTGTTCCTATAGTCCTGTCCACCACTGGAGTCATCCCTCAGTCTGCATCTGAGCATCAATCGGCTTCAACTCCTAAAAAACATATATCTAACTTTACAAAAAACAGCCATCCTTAACACCCGTAGAATAGTCAGAAGATTTTTAAATCGCGACATTGCTTGAGGTGAGAATGCTTGATATAACCCGCACCCCACATGAATCCAACTACAAGTTATAAAAATAGTTACAGAAGATATATAACAACAATAATATTGATAATAATTTATTAATCTGCAAGAGAACAGCGTTCGGTGGCAGATAGAATAGAAGACAATAAAAGTATACATAATACAATAATAAGATTAAATAACAAACAAATCATCGCCAAAATATCTATAAAATACACACTGTATAAAATGATTAGAAAATTAGTACACAAGGTGACAACGAGAAATAAATTAGGTTTAAGAAATTAATAACCTACATGAGGTACATATGTGTGTATTCACATACATACATACACAAACACATATTTCGCTTATAAACACTTATAGACACACACTCATTCGTTCAAACATGCTCAATATACATACATATGTAATTACTCATCCTGTACCCTTAACGTAAAAGTAGTTGCTATAATATAATTAAAAGAAATTAGTAACTATAAAAAATAAAAATTAGGGTTGTGAACAATCATGAACACTTCACTACACATCACAGCACTTCATTACTACTCTGCTCACTCGAAGCATTTTCTATAGCCTTAGACTAGCGTTTACCTCACTACACTGCAACACTTCACATGTGCTCCAATTTCGAAGAAGCAAGATAAATAAAACGTCAAAAAAACAAAACAAAAAAAACTCAACTTGAATACAACCTTGTTTATAAGCAGACAAATTTATTTATATAAAACTTGCACTACATACCGATATAATAAAGAATTTAAAACACTTCAACTGGAAAGACACATTACATGACGTTTCATCTCAAATACGAGACTTCGGTGTTGTAAGATCAAGTAACTACGACATCAACAATGTCAAAAGAAAGAGTGTTTCGATAGTAAAATAAACGAACGCAATAATACGAAACAAAAGATTATTGACGAAAGTAGCGAATTACAATAACATCAAAAAATCCTTAAAACAGTTCCAGGAATAGATTAAGTTATCACAAGATTGCAAGAAAGCAAAAAATATATGGCCCTAGGAGTTCAAGGTTCTTTACTTTCAGCATATTGTCCAAATCATGCTCTATTTGTGTTTTTATTTCGAATTTATCCTAATTTTTTGCAGAATTTTTAAAATTACTCTTTAATAACATCCAACAAGCTTCTACCTTCAAGAGTCCCCTTGTATTACCTTGATAGTCAAGAGCGAGTTTATCACATTTCGAGGGAAATTCCAATAATTCGATTTTACATGGTGTTAAATTGCAAATAATAAGTAGAGTACGTCATAAATTTCAGTTTTTGACCTATTTGTATTAGAATTAATTAACCCCAAAAACCCCAACGTCTTATCTTGTTATATGCAAGTAAAATATATTAATTTATTTATTTCAAAAGTCATTAATTTGCCCTTGATTTTCAATGTTTTGCAAGGGGATTCGCCCAATCTCTTGTTTTGTGTATTTTTTTTAGCTTTCTTAAGCCTTTTGAGATAAGTTCCTAGCTCTATCCGTTCGGGAGATACACGATTTTCAAGCGATTTTGGTCCAAATAGCCCACTGTGCGTCGGGGGCGGTGGAAAGCAGCGGGCCTCCGTTGTTTTGGCACGGACACGGAGGCGGCGGCGGCGACGGCGGCGATGGAGGAGGAGACGTGATGGAAAGAGAATTGGTGGGGGCAGCGGTGGCGGAAATGGCAGCGGCGAGGAAAATTGGCCAAAATGCTCGGAGCGGTGCTGACCGAACAACAAATATTGGTGTTGGGAACCTACTGTTTTATTTCATGGTAGGACGATGCTTTGGGTTCTCCGAGTCTTCAGTGTGACTTGTGCAGAAAACAATCGAGTTTGTTCTTTGGACCTGTCTTATTCTGTCGATGGTGAAGATATTTTAGAAGTACGTTACCTTATGAAATAATAAAATCCAAACCAGCTTCTCTTTGAAGTAATCCGAACACAGACACTAAACCAAACCCCACAAATCCCATTTTTTCCCCTATAATTTCTGTCTTCAAAATATTATAATCGTTTACCAATCAATATAAAAAAATCTAGAAACTTAAGAAATATTCTTCCAAAAAACTAAGAATTTGGTTTTTGAAACAGGTATATCTTGAGTACGTATTTGGAACTCTGTCATGAATCTGACAATATCAATTTTTTTCGAAAGGGGGTAATTTCTTTCTCTTATACTGTTCACAATCTCAGATATACAAGTAAGATAATGAATGTCAATATTGTTGGATTTTTAAAGGTTTCTCTTATTCAAGACCTGCACTGGGGGGAGGGGGAATATTCCCCTTAAAAATAAGTAATATATTGAAGCTAGTGTTGTAAAACTCCATTGTTGTAAAATACATCCTTAATTGTTACAAATGAGAATTAAATTAGTTCATTGAGTTGAGATTAATGTTGGTGAGAGAAAATGTATAATAGTTTAAAAATAAAGAGAGTATTTTACGAAACAATGTATGTGTGTATGTATGAACTATTATTTTATCTTGTGAAATTGTATTTCTCTGTTCAAACTGATAGTTCGGGTGGGTTTACGGGTTCGTATATACCATAAACTTTAATCTTAGTCGAGAATAAGAAATTTCCTTGTAAGGTGGCGTGTTTGTAATATAACAGATTTCTGCATTTCTGGTGGTACATTCTTACTCAATGGCAATCTTGCAAGATACCATTTTAGTGTTCTGCAAATGACTCCAGTTTCTGAAATTCTGAGGGGAATAATTAACACTTTATCTTTTGAATTTATGTCTTAAGTATAAAATATTTTTGAATTTTTTCTGGTCTGTCAAGGAACAGCTACATCTCTAATATAAGTTTTTCCTTTAGATTTATCTGTTAATATTATGTCTGGCTTCTGATCTTCTGTTCTGTCTGGGATGATTTCGCCAGTACAGTGTGGCGTTTGTATTTTCTAAGACAGGAGGTAGAACGAATGTATAATACGGAGTACTGTTTTAACCAAGAAAAATTATTATTATTATTATTATTATTTTGAAACATATCCTCGGAGATCCACCTCCGGTACATAGAGAGTGAAGGGTCATTTCGTCATACCTCCTTCCGTGCAATCTTTGAAGTTCAAACACACAATTCTACATGTCTCGAAAATGATCGATTTTTGTGATTTGGTGGTTATTTCTGTTGAATTTACTCCTATTTTTCAGGTACTTTTAAAAAAATTGATTAACTAAACCATTTGCTATGATAACTATAGGAATGAACCTGTATATTTCTCTGTATTCTATTGCAAGAGAGGTATATTTAGATGTTTTCTTTCTTCTGATTCAGCTTTATTCATTATATTATTATTATTTTCTGTTTGTGTATCACGATCCATTCCGGTTCTTTATCAATTGCGGTATCAGTTCCAAGCAATAGTGAGTAAATTAATTCAAAGATCATTGCTGAGGAAGCTCCTGGCAATGTGGCAGGTGTTAAGCAAGACTGACTTCTGGATAAGGTATGCAGTTAGGGCTCTAATAAAGGGCTACGAGATTTTTACGTAGGTTCTTGTGTATGAACCCTGAGCTGGAAACGACTAAGGGCAGAATATACACTTTGTTTACCTTCCACTGGTTCTTAATGCTATATGCCAGGACGGCATATTTTCTGTTTCTCAGCGTAAGTTTTCAGCATATTTCGGGCAAGATATTATTATCATCATCTCATGTTATAACAATCTGAAGATGTTAATTAGAGGATGAAGGACTTCTTTAAAGCCTGATTGACAGAATCGCGAGATGCTTCTCCTTTGTGGGTTCACCTGAGGAACTTCTCCTGTGGTTTGATCCACTTGACGAGTGGACGTAGGTGCTTATACCTTCAGACTACGCTCTGAGCGCTGCTAGGGTTTCTGGGGATGGGGCTGGGGATCCCAAGACGAGCAACCGCGGCCGACCGACTTGTGAGAAGTTTCCTACATGATATTCAACCAAAACACTGGTGGCGCCTCTGGTGGCAGCGTTCTTGCTCTTCACCGAGTCATCCCGGGTTCTATTCCCGGTGGGGGCCAGAAATATTTGTTGCTTTTCACATGAATGACCCAGTTCATATAGCTGTAACTGCTGAAAAGCAAACCCTCCTTCCTGTATCCACCTCCTGCTAGTGTCAATAACTCTATTACTAACCACTTCTACTAACCTCTCCACATGAGCCAAGTTGTTGGTAAACCCACCTACTAACAATGACCTACAACCCAACTCCTACCTCCTATCTCACCATGTATAGATAAGCTTCGATAGCACGCTACATTTCCCATTTATAAATACTAGAAATAAAAAAAATAAACTGGTAGCGGTGGTGCTGGCAGAAATGATTGAAAACGATTGCTGTTCGTGAACATATTGTGTAAGATGTGCTCTACATTCACCAATGATTTGACGTAATTGCAGTCATGTAAGTACAATTCGATTAAAGGGATTTTTTAAATTTAAATACTTAGAAGGTGGAACCAGCACTGCAAGTACGTCAAATCACTGAGATGAATAATTGTTTTTTATTTATATTATAATTGTTTTATAAAAAATATTATGAATTATAACGATGAAAAAGAATTTAATGTTTATCTCTCTTTTAATAGGAGAGTATAAACAATATTTAGGTACTCCCTTGACTCGTTTGAGTGTGTAGAAACATGGTGTTTGAGTACAACGGTTTTGTGATTTATGCATCTTACCATAAGACGCAATCTATCACACCATCAATTATAAGAGAAATTATTTCATTTAAATAGCCGGTCAGGTGTGTTTCTCAAGTATAAATCACAATAAATACATGTTACTCCGTTTATTTATGCCGCTGTAACATATTTCGGTGATTTTATTGTACCTATGCTAGCCAGTACTACATTGAAAAAAGGCAATTTCACTGATTGGTATTTAAAAAAAAAAATAAGCGAAAGCTTTTTCACGAACGGAGTCGGCATCTTCTGTCTGAATAGTCATGGTTCATTATGATTTTTTTGATTCATAAATGTCATTTATAAATTATTAACGTGCCGTAATAGTCACTTAAATACACAGCTTGAATCTGCCAAATATGTTGATAAAAAGCTTTCTCATAATAAAAAATAAATCTTCGCGAAAGTATACCGTTTTTCAACTTTCTGGAGACTAGAGATTCTTTATTTCATTGTGTCTCATACATCCCTGTTCCTTTGCTTTTTGCTTATTACCAGGGCTCTCTTTCCGGTACGTTGATCTCTCCTCGTGAGTACAGCATATTAAAGTTAATATTCCTTCTTCTGCAGGTTATTTTCTATCTAACAACTTTTATCCATTTCTTTCTATATCACATTTCTTATACATAATACACGCAAATTTCTGCATTATCGTGCGTGTAGCCTCGTCTCGTACGTTGTCCAGTGTAAAGTTTTCTGGAGACTGGAGATGTAACCCTTAGCTTCACATGGGTCAAAGACAAGAAAGGCAATTAGTATTTTCCCATTCACAAGCACAAACCATAGCCACAGTCAAAATGACATCAAATTATTATGAAATGGACTATAAAATACCAAGAATTTAACAGAACTATGTAACAGTTAGTATTAAAATATTGAACGTCTGTCTAAATTCAATGATGACAAACACGGCTACTTTTCACAAAAACATTGTTTAATATTGAAAAACATATTCCATTGAGAATGTGTTTGCCAATAGTTGGATCTATGGACGGGGGGGGGGCCTTAGAGGGCAATAGCACCGCCCCCCCCAATTAGACCTGAACTCTTAACAGATAAAATTGAAGTTGATAAATGGCATACTTTGTTTAAGTGTTACCAGATTAATAATTGTTATTAGTTATAATTGTACCAGATTAATAATATAATTGTACCATATCAATAACTTAAATAAATAATTGATATTGTTATTAATAGTACCAGATTGTTAATTATTTATTCGATGCATTTTATTTAAAGGTAATATTGTTAAAATTTATGTTGTAAAAGTATAATTTTTAAACAAAAATGCTTCCCGGTTTGCCCCCCCCCTCTCTTGATTACGGTCTAGATCCGCCACAGTATGTCTTCATAAGCGTTAAAATATTGAATTCTGACTATAACTGTTTGTGACTTGAGATTGTTGCCTATAAACCATCTCCTCGCATCATGGCTGAATCTTTACTAATTATTGTATGATTCATGCGATTTCTGCATGCAATTGTACACGCACTGGGTTTCTTTTACATTTTACAAAACAACCGAGAAGTCGTACCTTACCCCTCAGTGAACGTGCTCTTCGGTTTCAATAATACTTTCCTCTGTCGTTTCCTCAATTTTTCCTCGTGCAAACAGCGCGTGAGGTGAGCAACGGTTACGTATATTTTCCTCAGCCAATTTTCTATGTGTAATATATTATAAATTATATATGTGATAACTGTACACAACACCTCATGCACCGTCTGTACGTGAGACAGTTGCTTCATAAACTCTTGAAAATTCTAATGCCAACGGCGACTCCATACTTTTTGGACAATACTTTGAAACTGAATTAATGATGCTAATTCTAAATTACATTGAGGAGCATCTTACCAACAAAGAAAAAATTCAAAGTTTAATCGGTACAAGTTACACGTATAGTATTGGATATTTGATACACAGTTTAACATTAAACATCAAGGTTTTCATAACAAATTTTCGTATTACATAATTTTTTTCTCTTCTAATTATGAGATTCATCATCCATACATTATAAATTATGGAGGTGAAAAATTTCAATTTCATTACCTACATTTAATTGAGTAATCAAGATTAGCAGAAAGAAATTATACGCGGAATTGTTGAGGTATCATTCACGCATTCATATGGAAACTTGAATTGACGAGCTTTGATCTTGTTTCACTTGACACTCCCCCATCCAAAATAACAAAGTTGTCATCTTTAGGTATTAATTTTTGTTCCATTCAATTTTATTCACGTATTTCAAAGCATTGATTTGTCTTTTTGACAACTTACATCGAAATATCGATTAAAGCGTTCGAGTGTGAAACTGGTAAATTTCGATTTAGGAATGTGGGCTATTGTGTTACGAAGTGTTCCCGTTACAATAAGAATCCCTCCTGAGTCAGTTGTATTGCAAGTGAAAAACGCGTGTGAGCAGACGCCGCCTGTAGCAGCAATTGGAAACAAGTGTTGAGCGTGAGACGAGATTGGCCCGCGGCATCTCTTCGGTCGACAGCAGTGTGTTCGCGGAAATGGGCGAACGCGGTGGTGAAGACGAATCGTGCATACGTAGACTCAAACGACCGACAAAAGCAGTGGCGGATTCAAAATGGGGCATAAGGGGCACATGCCCCCCATAATGTTTTTAAAATAGAAACAAAAAATAAATGGAAGTTATTTTTACTTTTAAAAAAATTGATAATGCCCATCTCAACAACACGAAATAATAACTTGTATTTCTGCTGTAATTACTTAAAGTGTACTATCAACCAAAAAGACTCCAAACAGGTTATCGATTTCTTTCATGCACTTTGTATATAAAAAGTCTTGGCAAAAATGTCCTAGGCAACATAATAATTATATGAACTTGTTTGTTCGGGACAAACCGCGTCTTAGTAGATACAACTACCAACGTTTCGGCCATCGTGCTGTGGCCTTCTTCAGGGCAACGTCAGAGTCGTACAGACCTAAGTCGTCGTCGTACTCTGCTAAGCAGCAGATGAGGTTTGTCCCGAACAAACAAGTTCATATCGATGATCACGTTGAGGACAATAAACTAATTTATTGCTACGTCTTTACAATAAAGAATAAATACAGCGAGTTCGGGTGTTCTTTTATTCGGTTACATTTTCTCTGAGAGACATTTTCCCATGACTTGGAGTGGACAATCTTTCATGCGAACGGGAGGGTGAGGAGGAAAAGACTCGTCTACCTCCTTGGGGCAGTTTTTCTCTCCGCGTCGCCTATTCTAATGTAATGCCGTCCAGAGACACGTTCTCATCCAGGAACAGGTGAATGATTATAAAAACAATAAAATTTTATCTCAAATAGATTTTTTTCTTATCATAACTGTCGTAAAATTTCTATTGTATCACATACTAATGACTTTAAATAATTCCTATTTAATACGACGCATTATGAGGAGATTATGTCTGTCCTCACCTGTCATTGACCTCACATTTTTTATCGCCGACATTTGACTGAAGGCTCCTAATGCCTCTGAAACAGGAAGAACCGTTAATCGTCTTAACCACATTCAACGAAAAAAGAAAAAAATTCGTGCTTTGCAGCGTGTGGGGAATGGAAAGTCACCAGAATATAGATATATATGTAATGGTTGAAATGACAGAGCTATATATCATCAATCAACCATACTAGGTGAGTTTTGTAAATATCTCCTCCTCTCCTATCATTCTTCACCGATTTAAAAAAAATCTGGAATGTGTCCCACTCAACTTTCTAATTATAATCCGTATAAAAAACTCATGGAACGAAACACGATAAAAAAACACACAAAATAATAAGAAAATTAACACTCCAAAAAAGAAATCGTGACATATTATATTTATTAAACAAGATGGCATATTTTAAAGATCAATCAATTTCAAAGTGTTTATCATTACATGGTACACTCCTAAACATCATAATTACACTTTCAAGTATAGATTGAATCATTTATCCTCCACATTAAACTCTTTGCAATAGCCTAATAAGCTGATACAAAAGAAAGCTCCTCCAAGATCAATAAATTTTCATTGTAACTCTCAAACGGTGCGATTTAGCTATTTGTACGAAGAATTAACTGACTATCAAAATACTTCTATGCATATCTTAAAAATTTTGAATTTTAACAAACCCGCAGTGGAGCGTAGTGTGTAAATGAAGTCGGTATGAGCTGTCCAGAAATAGGCGTCTATTCCCAATGCACTCAAAGTCAAATTGGTTTTTTTGTGCATCAATTTGTTCGCGAATTATCGGAGAAACAAAATTCTTAACATACACATGTACACACGAGATTGGATATCATCGTTAAAATTTGAAAATAGACTCTCTTGGAGCCAATTCGTAAAGATTCGAAGAGATCTCAAAGTTTTTATCTTCGACAATAATTTCCTTACACTCTCCATGTAACAAGAAATTAACAACGAGGTATCAATACTAACCGTCGGGCAGTTTCCTCCTATCATTATTCCACTTTTAAATGACAACTTTTACGATCTTTCATTTATAAATAACTATTTCACTTAAAAAAGGTTCAAGCAAGATATTGACCTTCCTCAGGTAAATAAATAAATAAATAGTGCAGTATCCTAGTGGTGTTCTGGACAACATGATGCAGTTCGGCAACGTACGCTACAGGAAAGTAGAACGATGGACGAACTTTTCGATCTAGTTTCATTCACGACATTTTACTGGGATTCTGCACTCTATACGTAAACACCTGAGGAAGGCCAAAAACCTGTCTGAAACGTTGTGAGTGAAATACAAGTATTTGTCTATAAAAGGCAAAAGTTTTATAATTTAATCAATACAAGTATTATTTTCTGGACAGGGACAGGATTGTAATCTTATTTTTTAACTATCTAATTTACTAAGCTACCTCCCAGGTGACATTACTCACTGGTCGATGAATGAAAGCACAGAATCGCTTAGGGCACATCTACGATTATTTTGTTTTTAGGTGAAGAAAACTGGCGTTGTCCACTACTTTTTCTCGTTCTTTAACCCTTCGAAATGACTCAGTGGGTTATATAGTTACGGACAATACCTGTTACCAAGTTGCTTAGCGAACCCGTTCCGTTAATAAGAGAGCGATAGCAGAATTTGTTCTTATACTGCATCTCATTATTCATCACATTGGCGAGAAACTATGGATTCGACACTAATAATCGTTGTTTTCTATTATTTTCTACATCACTCCCTCCCTACGCCACCCCTAGGCGTGTCTTATCTCCACGGGAGCTGAATTAAGACAGTAAATTTTCCCTCCTTTTGATCACGAAGTTGCAAAATATCATCGAAAAGTACTAAAATTATGCATTTCTTGGATGGAAAATGGGGATTGAAGATTTTTCCAAATCTTTTGCAGTTATCTTCGAGTTTTCAAGGTCAAGTGTGCAAATGCTCATCATCCTCGGAATAAAATAGGGTTTCCCTATCCTGACTCGGGTTTTTTCTCCGGTTTTCCCTCGGTAGAGGCGAATTTCTTATACAGGTTTCTAGGCTCTTGTCTACGACACCATCTATTATAACAATAAATCTCAAATTAGAGTTATTTTAATACTATATGAACATATTTTTTTGTCTTATTAAATACAAATTTGTTGGTATTATATTAATATCATAAGATGTACCGAACTATTTTAATTTTTATCTAGGAATTTTTGCTGAAATTTTTTTGAATCCGCCTCTGCCTTAGGACCCTTCGTCGGAATTGATGGGATGGTCCCTTGCTTGCTTCCCGAGAGTAAATTAGTTGATCGTCCTCCACGTGGTCATACGCAGTTTGTAACTGCTTTTTTGACAATAAATTTATTATTATTTATTATCATAACGTGCCTAATGCTCACGATTCAGAAAACGTAATGTGGACTTCGCCACTACTCGTATAAGTACCTTACGATTTTGGTTTGGGCACCAATATTACGCATCATGCATGATAACGTAGCGACCACATGCGGAGCTCTCAGGTTGAAGAATCACAGGTGTTCGATGGTATCTTAATATGAGAGAGATTCTTACTTTTTATTTTTTTTTGTGGGGCTTTAGGGCTCGTCAACGAGTTTCTTACTCTCTCGACCATCTTTGGTAGGTGGAAACACTGCAATATTTCTCACTCGCCTAATTTTGAGAAACATGTGATTGAGAAACAAAGAGGTTCCACTCTTCCTCGTGAGGGTAATTTTCACTCCTCTTCTAACCTGTCATCACGAACTCAAACGATGATGCCTTGATATCCGCAATAACACCTCGAGCTGCGAAGCTGTTCCGTAGACGACTTGAAGCTCCAAAGAGAAACATTATCATATTCTCCACGGTACAACTCCGCACCGGCGGGTTTCTGTAATAATTTTCATGATCATAATTTCTTAAAACACATTTTCTCATTCAAGCTTTTTCCTCTTTCATGATTTTTTTTCACGAATCTCTATATTTCGTGTTTCTTTCATCAAGATATTCGTAGATGGAACTCCACAATTATTCACCAATAATTTTCCATGCATATGCTACCACAAGTAACTTACTACGTCTGCATTACTTTTTCATCTTCTTTATCCGTATTATCACAATGCATTTACAAAAATCGCAAATTCCGAAGATAAAACTGCAAGTAACGAAAACTGGATCTGAAACGAGGTATCGGTTCAAATACTATTTACAATCCACGACCATGAAAGTATTAAGGTTATTTTCACTTGTGGTTCAGAAAAGTAAATTTTACTGAATTTTATTTCAATTCAGAAGTCGCATGTAATAAACAACTTATAGGTCTTCCCATTTTCTTAACATTCTAAAACCACTCTTTAATCTTATCCACTCACTCTCATTATTATTCGTGATACATGATATTACTTTAATATTTAAGTTAAGAAACTAAGAATGGTTTTACTTTCTCGTAAAAGGGGTAAATTTGTAAAAAAAGTTGATCGCCAGACTATCCATCTTGAGGATCCCTTGAACAGAAAAATAGTCTTAGTTTGCTGACCATCACTTTGTCCATCTATACCTGAGCTCATAATTAAACAGATTTATGAATTTCATGCTAATTTCGTATTTAGAGCGTTTATTCTAGTTGATTAGGGTGTTTCAGTCCTTTTTATTACTAAATAATACTTAATTTGCAAAAGAAAAAAAAATCAAAAAATGACAGCAATTTAAAAAACAAATATATTAGTGAACCATTATTACATCCGGGCTGAAAGTATTTCAATTTTGTAACATCGAGTTTAATGAGTGAGAACGAAAAATCCGAGACTTATTGGACGGAAATTAATCTATGCAATATGTTTTCCAAAATTAATTAATCCAGTTTAAACATTGCCGTTCTCTTGATGTTTCGTGTTTTTTTCCCTCCATTAACTTTCACTCCTTTACCGTAGTGAAAACCTCCCGTCAGCTGAACTATCATCAGTTCCCCCACTTCTGATCATACAACATTATCATAATCGCCTTGGTCGTTGTTCAGATATCGTATCATAAGACACGTGAAAAATTTATAGACTCTATGCTCTTTGTGTCAATTGAGTGACATCTCTCGATTGTTGAGCTTCTGCGAACAATTTCTTCAAACCTCATAGGTCCATTCAAAATTTTACGCCTTTGAGTTAAAAAAAAATGGATGAAACGGATGGACGTAGTATGACTGGCTCGATACACGGTTAACCTGTGACGTCACGCTATCGATCGACCGACCGACCAACCAACCAACCAATCGAGCGAGCAGCGCCAGTCTCTAAAAAGGCGAGCCGCGACATGTGGACAACTCACTCTCTGCAAAACTTGTCTGAGTTTTAGTCAACATCAAATGTGTTTTAGTACTCTCATCACTCGGTAAGCAAGCCGATGACTTCCCCTTCAGTTTGGTACCAGACGACGGCTGGGGGAATTATATTCCACCTGAAAATTCTCTCGTGAGGGCATCGGCACGCCGTTGAATCGCCCCGTGATAAGCGGTCAGCAATTCAACCTCAACTCAACCACACACCAACTGAAAATCATCAAATCGACATCGATCCAACGCCATCAGAGCTGAATCTTTGAAGGAACGCATCGTCTCACCTCATCACAGTGTATCATCTGAACTTCAATTTTGTATTCTTTCAATACTTTCAACTTTCATGTTTCATGTCATTAAATTGTTTGTTGGCAGTCCAGGGTTTAAACACACCTCATCTACCTTCCTCATGTTCTGTAATTTGCCTGTACATTTATGATCCTTCGAAGCCGAAGCTCAGCCTACAACTAAAATTTCTGTACAGTCGCGTTCACTCTGTCACGTAACCTTCGGTCTCGTTGGTGCAGAGAGCGTTCAGCCACAGACGAGAGCATCCACAAGGCCTTAGCCGTGATTTCGGTTGACCTCACACCCACCCGATCGTCCTTCCGGCACGGCAACGACGAATTACGTCACTTGCGGTCACAACGATCCTCTTTGCGTAACACGCGGTTCGAGGTCTCTATCACTACGACAGGGAGGGACCAACTGTAGTAGAATTGGTGCAAGTNTAAGAGACAGATTTCGTACTAACCACCGAAAATATATTGTCTTTATCATTCTCACAACGTATACAGAAAGATTATCTTACAATTGATTCATTTGAAAAGGTCCGGCTCCGTCAACTGAAACTGTGCGAACTCTACTCGCAACCAAATAAATGTAATGAGGGAGGAGCCTAAAGACCACGTGAAAGTCGAGGAGCCAATACCAGTATTGCGAGATAACCGACTCTTCCTCTCTGTGTAGACACATGGGTGTTGTACTCGAGTCAGCAGAATATAAGTGAGTTTACGTCTGGATACTGCCAAGTACATCAGCCGATTCGTAGAACCAGCAGTTATTGATTTGCCAACTGTGACGGACGTCGGTCTTGATCTCTAACCTTTGGTTCAAAGAACAGTACCTGAAGATAGCTTTTCAACGCATGTGTGGGTGCCACGGCATGCCGTCTGGAATGGATGGAACTACACTAGCCCCCCACCCCCCACTCCCACCCCTCATCAGAGATATGCCAACACCGCGCTTCCGCTCCATTGGTTATATCTTGTTACTTTTCTTTCGCTGCGAGGACTCTAGCGGGTAATGCAAAGTGAGAGAGAGAGAGAGAGAGTAGTCGCAATGTCGTCTCGCTTGTACGAAAGCGAACTCTGGGAATGTGTTTACGGCGTCCCGCGAGGACTTTTCATTACACATAAGAGAAGAATGACACTCGTTCTCAGGAGTATAATGACCACAAGCCACGAATGCTGTAATTTACTGACCACTGTTCCGTTTTATGTGGAAGAGCTCTTATTTCTGGATGGGTCGTAAATGTAAAATGATTAAAGTGTTGGGTTGTAGAGGGAAAAGCCGCGTCATGTAATTAATCGTTGTCCCATGCGATTCTTGTTTACGTGTTAGAGAAATTACTGGTAGGGGGTGGAAACCACACAAAGTTATTAAATGTCTAAGTTGTTAAAATATTAGGTCTGACACATTAAGGTTGAACCCCTCACTTTTTAGACACTACACAGAGTAATTCTGTTTGAAGTGTCGCGGAAAATTATTTGCGAACATTAACTGTGTTTTAAGACTTTTACTTCCCTCATGTTCGGAATGGATGGAGAGATATTTGGGGAATGGATGGAGAGATATACCTGTAGCTTTGTATATCGTCTTCATTTGAGTGTCACGATGTTTGTTATGCTATTGTTCAGTTTTTCAATTTTAGGAAACTTAATAAAAATAAAATAGTTGCATTACATCCATGTTTTATATTATTTTGTTCCTTCACTTTTTATATCGAATTATATTACATCAGATAAATTGAAAACATGCGTTCACTGGGGTAATAAATTTTACGTGATTCTATATTTACATATTATTACAACTTGAGTATCTTCCAATAAAACTGTAAGAGAAGCAGAAAAAATTAAAAATAAAAAGTAAGGATAGCACGCATTGATACTTTCAGACATAAACAGAGATTAACATTTATTTTGAATCGTGCATTATCATGAATACATCATTGGATTATACCAAGATCATTCGCGGTAAAGTGGATGCAAACTGCTCTCCTTTCCGAAATCAACGAAAGAAATTGAAAGGAAAATAAATTATAATGGATCACGTTTAACTAATAGAACGATTGATGGAAGAAATAATCATTCGTAAATTTCAAGAACAAGAAAATTAGAGATGAATAACGAAAAAAAAAGTCAATTAGTGCTATAACAGAGGTGCGATTACATTATTGTTATTTTGTGACTGTACATTCGGGACATAAAGAAATAAAGAATATATTATAATAACATTTTAGGTAACATGTAGTGCCTCGTAACTTATTGAACATAATATAAATCAGAATACTGCGATTTATATAATGTTCAAAAAGTCCAGACACTGCACAGCCTTTGGTATCGTTTCAGTCCATACCACACTCCGTATACAAGTAGGATAACATTTATTACATAACTTTATTCTTGTAATCTAGAGTGATTAGACTCAAAAATTAATCAGACTAAATCACAAAGAATGCAGGTTCACTTTTCTCTGCCACAAGATCCTGTCTGTCTCGCCATTGAATTAAATTAACACTAATTTTCAAGTATAGGTCCTTTCAATTTCCTTCTAATTTCCATTTGCTGCGCGAGGAACATACCAAAGGAACAGTTTCGTACAATGACATAAAAATGAAAAACGAAAATAAATAGGAGAGAGCTGGCTCAGGCAGCACGATTCGGACCGGTCTCCCCACTCAAAGAGTCAATTCATATATCTGGCTCTTTATCCAGGCAAATTTCACACAGCCATTCGTAGCATGTCATCGTGAAAGAGCTACAAATATCTAAGAACTATGTCACTGGAACCTTTACACCAAGCAGAGATGGCATTCCGTGAGGAATGGTGCTGTAGGAACGGAAAGAGGAAAAGATGTGAAAATACTTGTGCAACTAAATACAGCTTTACTGTACCAAATTAGTTTCAGTTGATCTGTTGAGGTAAAAATTACGAGAAAAAACTGAAGAAGAACGGTGACGTGCGCAAGGGGAAATACGTGCAAGACTGTGATACTTACCCCCACCCCAACCCTTATCACGAAAAGTAATAAGAAACAATGCGAATTCTTTTTTTTTTTTGTGGGGCTTTACGGTTCATGTCGACATCCAAGGTCATTAGAACCCTAAAATTCTGTGCAGGTAGGGAAAATGCAGTTACGCACTAGGGAGAGCCAACATGACTCTCCCCGCGTGTGGGACTCGCCGAATGACTCAACCATACCCACTAAAAACCCTCCTGAATTACAACTCAAAACTAAAATATCAACACATCTCAAAACATGACATACATCATTACAAAAATAAAATAAAAAAAAGAAGAAAGAGGAAAACGAAAGGTACCCTAGCCATAATAGCGTCGGGATCGATAAGAACAAGAGGTGACCAAGGAAGGTCAGGAAAGAGAAAGGAAGGAGCCTAGTACAAGTAAGTGGATGTAAATGCGAAATTCATAGAATATAAAAATAATCAATCTTATCCATTAACCATACGTAAGACTATGTTAACATAAGTTCACCGGACAAAATAGTAGTCTTCCCTAACAACGGCACAGGTAGTTCAGTCTAGAAAGGAAAATTGGTACAAAAATACATTCTCTTATTTTTTGTTCGTATGTTTGTCATCTTAGAGACAAAATCGTATTGTTAAACCTTTTTTTTTTTGTTCAATTTTTGTTTCAATCATAGTAAGTAAAAGTTTCTCGCTCTAAAGTAACTATTAGACTTTTTCATGTAATATAATTTAATATTTGAAATCTAGTGGTAAATTTCAAATCTATGGGTATAGGACCTTCTTAATAATTCAATTTTTGCTTTATGTTAAAAATGAACTTTGACAAACTTTCCCTGGTTGGGAAAGCAAACTTTTTAAGTTATTATATTGATATTCCATTTTTCGCACTAAGAAAAAAAAATACGATAAAAAAGCTAGGCAAATTTATGTCATCTAGTGTTACCTCGGCGAGAGGTGGTGCTACATGGCAATAGCAAGTGACTAATATTTTGTCCGGTGAACTTACTAAACAATGCCGTGGCCACGGTGTCAGCGTGATTGCTCGTCACCAAGTCATCCCCAATACGCGGGCGGGGCAAGATATAAAATTTTCATATCCATGTCTCAGTTTAAAATAAGCTGCGCCGTATGAAAGGCTCACCCTCTGCGGCTTTACAACCGCAGTTGTAATACTCGGATACAGCAATCTGGATTCTGTCTAGACGCTGTTCCTCCTATCTCAAATTCACGATGTAAACTCACACAAAAAATGAGCCCCTTACTAGCACTCGTTACCGTGGTCCTTAGCTAGTCGAAACGAGATACATACATAGACTACCACTTATAAACGTGGGCTAATGCATGGGCTGGAACATTCAAATTGCCCTTTCCTTCACATTAATACATCTGTCCACTTGAATCGGGCAAAAGCATTAAATCAGGAGTGCGGAAATTCTTCGCAAATCAACACGTGAAAAACTCCTTCCAGAGGAACATGAATAGGGAAAATTTTCATACTATCAAGAAACTTCTTATCTACTTAATACGGAAAAGGTTCCATGTAAAGTTTTAAATAGTTTACCTTAATATTTTTCATCGTACATTTTCTTACTAAGAAGATAAATTGCTAATTAATAATTTTTGCATTAGTGGCAGAATACACCTCGTTTAATGTTGGCTCAAACAAATTTACCCCTTATTTGTACGTTATTCTGAATTCCCCTTTCCATGAAAACTCACCTTTGGCCTCCAATGAAACTGCAAAACCAATGAGAATTGTTCGTACTTCTATCTTTATCTGCATGATAACTCAGGTCCACGTGTTGGAGAGTCTCAATGCCATGTAGCTTCTTCGGTCCGTTCTCATATCTCTCTTGATCTTCCGTACAACTTTAACTTTTGGAGTATCTGCGCACAACGAATAAGCGTTATACAACCTAATTGATGTATGAAAAATAACAGAAGAACAAACAGTCCATCCTGGCCCGGGTTTTTCCCATCCTGGCCCGGGTTTTTCTCCGTTTTTCCTTCGAGTAGAGGCGGATTTCTTATAAAGGTTCTCTAGACTTTGTCTAGGGGCGTGTTTATTGTAACAATAAATCGTGAATTTAGTGTTTTTTCAACTCTTATGATTTTTAAACACTATACTCAGAATAATCTATAGTTCGATAATAACTTGTACATGTAAATTTACAAACATATTTGCGTTAAATTACAAACATATTGACATTATATATGTATTATAACTCGCATCTAACTTTTTATCTTATCTAGGAACTTTTGCTGAAATTTTTGAATTCGCCTCTGCCTTAGGGCCCTTGATCGGAATTGATGGGATGGTCCCTTGCTTGCTTCCGGAGAGTAAATTAGTTTATTGTCCCCCACGTGGTCATACGCAGTTTGTACTGTTATTTGACAATAAATTTAGTATTAAAAATTTATTATTATTATGCTTTAGCGAAAGAGAATACTTTAAAAATATGACTCATATTACCAGACAAGTTAGCTCATCTTTTACTCATAAAGTGCCTTATTTTATTGATTAAGAATTTAATTAAGAAGTATTCTCATTAATTAAGAACTTTTTAGTATACAATAATAATATTATTATTGAAAATTCTCACGATTTTTATGCCTACAAGACTTTGGAAAACTTTAATCAAGTTTCAATATAATTGTAGAATAGGCATATTTTATTGAAAATATTAAAAAAATGTCAATAACCTATCACTCTTTTACTTTCTTATCCAGAAATAAACTGAAAACTAATTTATATCATTTGTTCCGATACTAGATAATAATTTACGATTAAAAAAATATTATGAATAGAACTAAACGTACGTTTGTATACCTTTGAATAACTATTAGTTTTTTATTTATACCTTATATTATTATCCTCTATGAATCCGTAGCTAATGAAATATCACTCTTATCCATTGTTTTGAAAATTGTGAACCAAAAGTACACCGAAACAATCTTATTGTACTTCTCATTGAAATGTAAAAGAAAATAATTTCCCTACTGCAACGTGACTGTCCAAGGATAAAATTAATATTAAACCCAAAGTATAACTTTTGTGTAGATTAGTCTAGATCATTCCGATCCAATTCAGCACTGGGCAAAAGTAGAAGCACTTAACTTGTCAGGTTCGCGAAATTTCTCTCCGGGCGGTCTAAGTGTTCTTAAATTATGCAAGGCAAGTTTCCTTAAGTCAGTTACTAAATTCTGCCGTGCCACACGCTCCCAGCAGTAAATTGCTACGTATCCCAAGAAGTAAGGGAACATTTCCTATTAGATACTTCTGAGTTGCTGTATCTCTTTCAAGTCATGTATTTTCGAAAATAATACGCAAAGTAAATAATGAATAGAATGAGGGGAGTTTCTGAGTTGTTTGTCTTTCATTAAGATAAGTTGCTGAAGGGTGAGGCAACATTTAATCTTAATTATTTTTAAAAATCGTGTTTGTAGAGAAGTTTTCTTTCTGCGAGGTGAAAACAAAGAGGATGAAATGAGAGAAGTTAGTTGCAAATTTTCCCTCTACTACTTTCTAGGTCGATAAATTTGAAATTTCTTGCTAGGAGTTTGAGTTCCTTTCGGACATGTATCGGGGTGAGGGGGTGAAGATATCTCGCCCCCCTTGAAGCAAATCCGGACCAAACTTAAAAATATCTGTTTCCCTCGTAACTCGAATCAATCTCCCGTTAATCCAGAGTTTGCCGAATAGAGTTTTACGAGAAGGTAATAGATAGACTTCGTCTAATCCTCCGTATCATTCAGATTACAACAGCGTCCGTAGATAGATCATAAAATACCATGAGCAGAGGATTGGGAACGAGAGATAAGAGATAAAAATGTTTCAAACTTTTATGCAGTGTATGTCAATGATTGAGGGATTTGATACTCCATCTGAAATTTCTGAAAATATTGTTTACGCGTACGATGAAATAAAACTTGTACAATTTCCATAGAGACACTTTTTTAAATAAAAACTATTAGGTGCGACCACCAAAATACATTTTAATGGTGAGATTTTTATTATAGATGAATTAACTGATGTAATAATAATTATTATTAATATTTTGAAAATGTTTTTGCGCTTAGGTCAAATATAAACGAAACTCAATTAATAATAATAATAATAATAAAATTATTGTCAAATATACAAAACAAACTGCGTATGACCACGTGGAGGACAATAAACTAATTTACTCTCCGGAAGCAAGCAAGGGACCATCCCATCAATTCCTATCAAGGGCCCGTGCCAACGTTTCGATACCTGTATGTATCTTCATCAGGGCTATATTTGTAAACGAACAAAGGATTTCTTATAATAAATTATATGCCTATACTAAATATATACAACTATAATACATGTTACGCTATAAATACCTAATAAATTTCTGAACTTCTACTTTAATTGTGCTCATATCTTGTAAGACTTCTTATTTTCTTATATTATTAAACAAATCTCCAATTATTCACCCATACTAACATCATAATACTTTTTCCTCCTACCTTACCACCACTTGTGCTCCAATAATACTAGTCCTAAAAACCTAAATCCTGGGAACTCTGACTAATATGTTACCACAGTTGTACCAACGCAGCACCAACAACTCTTAAAATTACAAAATGATCCACAGTCTAAATTAAACCATAGAAATTATACAGTGTAATAATACATTTTGTAATTATACAATAAGTTATAATTTATAGTAAGTTATACTATATATAAAATTAAAACAAATAAAAAATACATTTAAAAAATAAAGATACAATATTTTATAAATTCAAACCAAAAATTTACATATATACAACACAATTTTATACACATAACTTTTTTATCTGAATTTTTTATTATCATAAACATTATAATTTTAAATTTAAGATGAATAATTTTTAATTAATTTCTTAAAATTTTAATAATTTATAATTTGGAGACGGATACAGCAAAAAACAAAAATTCAAAGGAAAGGAGGTTACAGGAAAGAGACGGGAAACTCATTCATCTTCCTCCCGCATTCATTTACATCGGTCTTCATGTAAATGGATTTATCGTTCACCAAACAGGAATTCCTACGACCGCCTTCCGGTCTCATCACCAGACCAATAGAAAGGAACTATTATATTGTATTGTCCATCATAAATTTAACACGTTTTTGCTTTCAGCCTATTCCGATTTTCAGCAGGTTCGAAATTGAATGGTAATTGAAGCAGACAGACAACAACACATGGGGACTTCTAAAATAGTGAACTTTTGAATTAATACGTGTATTCTCGAACTGTGAAAAATACTTACTGCGACAACAAAACTGTCCAATATCGGTTAATAGAGAATAAATATCATAGAACTGTACATAAATATAATATACAGTAAATATTACGGAAATCTCGAAAGCACACTGACACTACTGTCTCCTGTAAATTAAAAAGTTTTAAAGATAATGAAAAAGTTGAAATAAAAAACGACATTCGTCTTCGTCTGTAACACAGAGTAGGTTTTTTATGTATATTTTCTATTGTT
Source organism: Laupala kohalensis (assembly GCA_002313205.1). NCBI lineage: Eukaryota > Metazoa > Arthropoda > Insecta > Orthoptera > Trigonidiidae > Laupala > Laupala kohalensis. The sequence continues at coordinate 553,379 of NNCF01127684.1, read as the reverse complement.
TATCATTATCTCTAAAACTTTTTAACTTATACACAATAAAAAAATATTTAAAAAATCACGTGTTCAGAAAACGTTTAAAATCGTGATATGATTGCATAATTTTTTCCATTTGTCACAAAATATTTTATTCAAACGAATTTTTAACGAGAACACATCCTAGTAATTGTTGCATAATAAGATAATTAGTACATAAAACTGCTAAAGTTACGATAATACTCATTTCTAATTAATTGCGACTTCATAAATAATGTTAAAAAAGTATTTTACTGTCACGAAGAATTAAATAATTGAAGTGTAAGTTTCTCGAGAAAAATAATTATTGTTTCTACGTGATCGCGAGAAACAGACAAATTCAGAAGTGGCGAGACATTTTACTGCGTCAAATGAAATAAAACAACCAAATAGTCGTGAAATAGTTTGTATTGTTTAACTTGTAGAGCAGTACGATCCACCGTATGTCCATAGATTGCCTTCTCCCGAACAGGAAGTGGGTAATGAAGCATTGTGCGGTGCCATGGTAGCCGAACGATAACCGTTTAATAGCTTTCCGTGACAAAAGACTAACTCCAACCGCACAGGAGATAGACGACTCGCTCCCGTCGTCCCAGGTGCTTTTGCCTCATTCCATCTCGTACCATAATACACGCACGTCAACTCATCGTGTGTGATGGACAGGAAGTCACTCATAGGCAAAAATAGCTCAAAAAAGTTTAGTTGCTCTGTGTACGTTCATTTTTACACACAGAGTAATGAAATACATAACACGACTTTTGCTGTACTCTTCACCATAATTTTATGGATTGAAACGTCGTGTTAAAAAAAAATATCACAATACATATTGTGAAGAGTTCAGTTAAGTTTGTATTATACNTGCTTTTGCCTCATTCCATCTCGTACCATAATACACGCACGTCAACTCATCGTGTGTGATGGACAGGAAGTCACTCATAGGCAAAAATAGCTCAAAAAAGTTTAGTTGCTCTGTGTACGTTCATTTTTATACACAGAGTAATGAAATACATAACACGACTTTTGCTGTACTCTTCACCATAATTTTATGGATTGAAACGTCGTGTTAAAAAAAAAATCACAATACATATTGTGAAGAGTTCAGTTAAGTTTGTATTATACATTTAATTATACCAAATAGTTTAGGCTCCATGTACATTACACTGAACTCACTATAATACTGTTATTTGCATAGTCCTCGATTATCCCGATCACCGTTCATTGGAAATGACGGTTAATTTTATTGTCACGTAAAGTACTCGACAGCTAATAATTGGATAAATTGTCCCTATACCAAACTATCACGATTTCTGAAGTTTAAGGGTTTCCTTGTTCCACTATTTTCATATTGCACCTAAAATGTTCACATGATGTAAGAAAAATGAATTAAACATGCGTTTGATGAATAATATCTTTTTTCAAAAGGCTCGTATATTTTCAATAAAATTTTATGAAATATGTCGTTCGTTCGCAACAACCCGAAACGAGAAAATGTTGTGCTAATTTGACGAGAACTTTTTTATTTTACATGATATCAGTTTCAAACTCGGTGAAGCCTTAAACAATAAGTGTCTTTAGGTCATAGTAGGATTTGGTTGTGATCGGACGAGTGGTTTTTAAGAAATGAATTTTCAAAGCCAGCTCTCCGATTGAAAGAGTGGAAAAGCTGGTATTTTTTTTCTTTATACCTGCAATAAATAAATAAAATGCAGTAAACAATTTTATTTCACACTGATAAATGCAGAATAAGGTATGGAAAATTTTGGTATAACTCGTTTTTGTGTGGAGCAACGTTATAACGTTTTAACGTTTTATTAAAGTTCAAACTCAAGTATCAGAATTTCTTTCTCCGACAGAAGACTTTGCTGGAGAAATTTTAGGCATTTCGAAAGCAGAGATGATATTCGACACCAGCACAACACTCAAAACTGGTCTTCATTGGACTACAATTTCTCTAAGCAAGAAGTTCTGTATATTTGTGACATTTATACCTTCGTTTCGTTTATGGTAATGGGTTTGCCAGGTACGGCTACAATCCTATGAAAAATGTAGTTTTCATCCACAATTTTAGCTGACCCTGAGCCAGCGTCGCAAACAGTTCTTGTGGTCCCCGAAAAGTCTTCAAAACATTAAGATATTTATATTTTTAAGAATATTTTAAAATAATTTTAGTTTTATAACACACATAAAAATAAAATGAATAAAACTATCAAATTATTTAGTTTTTAAGGTAACAAGGATTTTTAATTTTCTTTCTTCTCTAATTTAAAATTGCGAAATTCCAAAAAAGATCAAAACATTTTTTTTTTCAATATAAAAATTACTCGTATACTAAAAATGTTACACTGAGAGAGCACACTTGGATTTGGATTCAAATTCAGAGGAAGGAGAGGATTTATCCAAACCTTTGGATATGTCATCCAAATATTCGAATGTGGCTTCCTATCTGAATTACAAGTTGGGAATGTCACATCCAATGGTTTTGGAGAAATCATTTCCTTCCTTTGAGTTTGGATCTGGATCCTAGAGTACTTACTTCCATAGAATTTTCTCAGAGTAAGTTTTATTATAGGATCTTAACTGAGGAAGATCACAGTTCCTAAAAACGACCCTCTACCGAGCAGGTAGGCAATGAATACAGCCCTATAGAACATAATAATTGAAACTTCTTTAACTCAATGTCCGTTGAGTGTTTCGACCTCTTTTTTGAAGGCGCCTGGTCCACTGAGGAGCAGCGGGATAGAAAGGCGTTAGAAAGCGCGGGTCGACGCCGCTGCTTGCACAGGCAGAACTTCGTCACTTCCGGGAGAGCGAAGGGAAGGAAAAAGTGGTGCAAAACACGGTCGTCCCGTTCCGGAGCCCTTGCTGCGAAGAACGGAGTACAGAGTTCAGTGGACCGCGAGAAATCCTCTTTGGGTCTTGCAGAACAGTTAGGAGAACTGGAGAGGTACCGAAGTTTGACTCATTTCGTTGCAGTTACAAGAAAGCGTGAAGTTATGTCGTCACACGATCCCTCTTTTTGTCGATGGTACCATGTCGGTTTACTGTAAGTGGAGTAAAAGGAAAATCCCAACAACCAAACATCCTGTTCTCCATTTTCTTAAGATAAGGCTTCATTTTTTGTTTAATGTATTGTCTGCATTTTTGTAAGTTTATTTATGTCCTTGATCTCTTGTTAATTTAACTAAAATTTCTTGGGATACGGTCACAAATTAAAATTAAAATTCTCTTCGAACTTCGACCGTATTGATTTATATACAATGTCGTCATCAAGGTTACAATAAAACAACCCACCAAATACACAAAAAATTATGTACTGCCAAAAAAACAATTATCAACACAGTTATAAAACATTGTAAACAAAAAGGGAAGTGAACTTGAGAAGACAAGAAAAGTACCAACAAATATTAAACAAATTACAAAAAAATTTGGTAATTGTGAAAAGGGTGAGTGAAAAATTTCTAAATTAGTAATTCTGAATTAGATACGTAAAAATTATTATTCTGAGTATGTGATAATATTTTTATTGGCGTAATATTTATTTGCTTTTAGCCCCCATTAGTCCATTATAATGAACAAGATTCATGTAAACTTGCGAGAGAAAAAAAATTATCACAAAGATTTCTTCAGTTCTTAGAAATGCGTCGTTTTCTTTCCTCTCTCGAACGAAAATTCAAGTAAAATAAACTTTTGGGAGACGTTTTGAAGAAAGTTTGTTTCGTTCAATTGTTTATAGAGACCAACCGTGTAAGGAGAGATTGTGCAAAACAGCCTTCTTGGTTTTATCGCAGCTATTGCATTAAATCAATGCATAACAACAAAATAACCATGAAAATGCATAAAAAAACAAATAAAGTCAAAATGATTCATGGACAGTTAGCAAAAAATTAACTTTTATTTTTTTAATTTTACTTTTTTTTCAATTATTTTATAGAATTGTGCGTATTCTCTCGTATCATTACCTTAATTGGGATAATTAGTTGGAGAAAAGGAGATATTAACAAACACTTACCTTGTAGAGTAATTTTATAGTCCTCCCTTTTCGTGATATAATTTATGTATGTGTTTATGAATATATTAATGTATGTATTGCTATTTATGTTTTATTATTATGTTCTTGTTTTTTGACGATGGTAAGGCGGAAGAGCAGGCCTGATGGCTTGAGGCTAACCACAAAATAAAAGTTGTTACTATTATTATTATTATTATTATTATTAATATACTCTACAAAATTAGATGCAGAGATTCACTTCGATGTAAATTTAGGAACTCGTAGGAAATGCGGAAACTATTCAATGTGTCAAACATTTTTGCTGAAATTTTGCTTTACGCAAATAACCTTATAACACGCAACGGTGCTTCCGAATTGACGTACACCGTTGAACTGGTAGCTCCTTGAAAAACGTTCCTATGACAAAGGTCGACAGGGCGCGGCCAATCCTTTCTGGGTTCGAACCTCGGCCCTTGGGTGGGCCGCGCGTAAATCAGAAGCCCACCGCCGCCGCCCCCACTTCTCTTCCATCAGTCGAACGACGACGAACGGCCTTCAGTCGTGACCTCGCACCGGTTCACCGCGTTACAACGCCCGCCCCCCCCGCTATTCATCCTCCCTATAGTTGCTACCACTGTTACCCACTCTGATCCATCTCAGCTAACGGTGCCAGTCAGCGCTATTAAATCAATCGTTGATATTGCGTTTAGACCAAGTAAAATACATATTTTTTATTATGCCGACGTTTCGACATATTTTATACTGGATGCCCCGGAATTTTTAAAATTTAATCTTCTTTTTCTCCGGAAAAAATAAAATCTATCTGTATTGTAAAATACTTTTACTTGCTAGTTTTTAAAAACGAGTACAACTTTCTAATTTTTCAAATTCATAGTAATGTAAATTTAATACAAAACTTGATTATACGCACTGTATACACCTCGCGGGAATCGTGCTGGTCGAATTTTCGCTTCTGAGGCAAGATGCGGCTGCACCATTTCATTAAAATTCTTGTAAAATCTAAACTATTTGTCGAAATTGTGCGGTTTAGATACTTTTTTATCTTTGTTAAAAGCACAAAACAAATAACCTATTAAATTTGATAATTGATTTTTTCCTTCTTATACTGAAGTATTTTAACACTTATATTTTTAATAATGTTTTATCGATAATTTACGTTAATTTTTGTAAATAGACATGTGCTGTCACAGACTTTTTGTTGAACTCTTTGAGGCAAACAAAATTGCCATGCCTAGTTGTCACCTATTTCTAACCGATTAGGCAGCGTTAGCGAATATAACTGTCTTTTTCCCCCACTCTCCTTTTTATGGATATTAATAGTCAAAAACCATTTCTATCCTTCTTATCACACATTAAAAAATTAAAAGTTAGTTGTATGTTCATCCTGGACATCTAAATTATCTCCTTGCGAAATTTCATAACGATTGGTTCATTTGCTTAGTCGTGATCAAGAACGCGCAGCAGACAGACACATTTTCGCGTTCCGGATTTATATATTAGAGTGAATCTTCTTCAGGGCTATCAATTGTAAAACATGATTACTCTGTTCATATCATCGCATACCAATCACAACACCGATCCGACTAACACCAGTCTGACTACATGTCAGACTAAGTATTGCTTCCTGGTTGGAAGGATGTGCGTAGCTGTGAAGAAATGTACTGGAATGGTTGTGTGTTTTGGAGGAGGATGTGTGCAGGATTGGTGTCATGATTGGTATGGGATGATATAGAGTAATCATGTTTTAGAATTGTTAGTCTTGAAGAA